>JAYDZE010275171.1:0-19235 GCA_034509125.1 Monilaria moniliformis
GAGCTGAACCGTTACATTCCCACTGCAGCTGCATTTGGCGGCATGTGCATTGGTGCACTGACAGTCTTGGCAGATCTCATGGGCGCGATTGGTTCTGGTACAGGAATTCTGCTGGCTGTTACCATCATATATCAGTATTTCGAGACATTTGAGAAGGAGAAGGCCAGCGAACTTGGTTTCTTTGGTTTCTAAGACATTCCGGTGAGCTAGTTACAAATGACTGAAACTTTTCAATTTTGGTTAGCTGAGGAATGTAAAGAAGAAAATCCCTGTTGACAACCATGGAGAATCGTAATGGAGATTGTAGTTGAGTTCTTGTTAGTCCCTTTTAGTACTTATTTTTATTGGCCTGTGCTCGTTTGTTCAATCCAAAGATGGCGACGACATTAACTCCTAACAGAAAACTTAGCAGCGATGGAGATTTTTTTTTGTTGCCGCAAATTATTTTACATTTGCATTGTGCGGCTATGATAAATTCCCTTGATAACAATTGTTGCTTTTGAAAGTCCATTAATTGAAAGCTGTAGCTAAATTCAGGGTATTTATGTAATTTAGGTAAAATTGGAATTGAAGTTAGTATTGTAGCCTTAATCTTTAGCCTAAAATCACATCCTCCTTGAATTCAAGAAATGTGTGGAGGTGAAAAGAAGCCACATTGGAGCTGTGTAGGTGAAATTATCATCATCAACATCTGCTTGTTGCCTTCAAATACATGAAAGCACTACAAACAAGGATGGATTCATATGAAATCAATCATATTAAAAAAGGTTCACATGTGGTACGAAGGAATCAAGGAGATGACAAATACATCGCCGCCCTGCTGCCGAAGCCTCGCCGCCCTTACGACAGTCGCTTGGAAAATACATTGAGCTTTGATCGATCTTGCAGTGTTATTGGATGACATTTTCAGTTTAATCTGACACAGTTGAATTGTAACAACTGTAAAATTGGACCAAAGTTTAGAATTTGCTCGGGCACTTTTTAGGACACAAAATTTACATTCCACATTTCATCTTGTTTCTGTTTAGTAGGCGATGGCCGATTTCTACTTTGATGAGATAATCGAGGTGGTCAAGATCGATAGCCAAGTAGTATACGACAAAGGCAAACAAAGATTATAATATTCTTATTAAATTCTTACAAAACTACAAACTATGATGTTTATGTCTCTAAATGCTCCGAAACAGAAAACAATTGGTTGATTTGAGCTTAATGATTTTGTGGATGCTTTCTGCAGTTTCGAGGATAAGTGCAAAGAGTGAAGAAAATGATTATTTTCTGGAATTAGATGTGCACACTGAGCTGTATCCTATGCTTCCCAGTGAGAAATACAGGATGCTGATTTCTAACACTCTGGTTATGGATGGTTCAGTACAGGTCCTTCTCTTTGTTTCTGCAAGAATTACCATTTTCATCTGTTAATATATCTTGCTTGGAGATTTTATTCTAGGTGAGGCATATATGTGAGGCAACAACATGAATATTTTTAGGAAGAGTGCTTGAGAGCTTCTTTTCAGGATATACAATATGGCAAGAAATAGGCTATTAATTTTGTGCTGTGTCAATCCTCGCTGCTTACAACAACATTTTATAATCAAGTGCAATCAACTTTCCTTTGTAGTAAAGGGACAATCTTGTCTAGTAGAGCATTTGGAGAGTGTTAGATGTTTGGGTGTATCAGGGATTACATATGAC
This sequence comes from Monilaria moniliformis, assembly GCA_034509125.1. Taxonomy (NCBI): domain Eukaryota; kingdom Viridiplantae; phylum Streptophyta; class Magnoliopsida; order Caryophyllales; family Aizoaceae; genus Monilaria; species Monilaria moniliformis. The sequence goes on from JAYDZE010275171.1 coordinate 1,696, forward strand.
TAGCAAGTCTTATTAACTTAGGGGGCGTTATTATTCATGATTGATAAGATACATTATTGAGTATTTTTATCCTCATTATCAATATTTCTACAATCCTACATTTTTAATGGAATATGAGTCGAACAAAATTAGTTTAAATGGTGGAAGTTATCAAAGGCTTGGGATATTCCAAAGTTCCAATCCATCTTAGCAAACAACAGATTAGCCACATTATTTTTATCTATCTAGATAAATCTTCTAAAGTAAACTCCCCCTAACAGTTCTTGCTCGTGCCCCTTTTTAGCTATAAACTCACACTCATTTTCGTAACAAAATGTTGAGCTATGTTCTTTTGAGAATGATCGCCTATTGATAGAGTGAGTATTCTTGTGATTCCAAGTTCGAAACCACCAACTATTGCACATGAGATGAGTTTGCCTAGTGCACATCTTGAACAGTGATATATTACTCCATCAATCTAAAAGTTCTGGGTTCAAAATCTTTGAGCATCATTTTTAAGTTTAATAGGGCTAGGCTAAGATTATGTTGGCCAACATGTGTTCAGCCCGGCCGAGCTGATCCTATTTTAACCTTTGGTTGGAATTGAAATGGACTAGCTCTGGCACAACCTGCTATAATTAGTTGTCCATTTGTTTTCTTTTTCTTCAATAATAAATTGTAAATGTAATTTGATATCTTGTCCAATATATTTTCTGTTCCATTTCTCTTTGAGTTTCACTAGTCTTACATGGGATCTTCCAAAAGGAGCAATCCCAACCAGATCCTCAGAAATTTCTTAATTGTTTCCATGTTAATTTCCTATTGTCTAATTGATTAGAAATATATGTGTTCATTAATTGAATCAACCAATCACGTTTCTTTGTCTAACTCACAACTTCCCCACCTAAAATAATTCATTACACATTTCTTGGAGTAATTTTATGTTATTTTTCATATTCTATATATTTATTCATGTCTATTTATAGAGCATGAAATAAATTGATATTTTGTTAATATAACAACACATATTCTAATATCAAATTAAATTTTGACGAACCAACTAGTTGTGAAAACATCACAAAATGAATGGATAAAAAATGTTATTGCAATATGTTTTCATAAGTCCGTGGTAAGTTTGGAACACACCATTTTCATGCTAGAATATGAGAACATTGTACTATATGTATGAAATCAATGTATTTGTAGTGAAATTAGTTGTTTTTTGAAAATGAAATTTTATCCTTTTATATAATTTTAGAACTCAAATGTTGGATTCATCAATTAATAATATGTATCTATCATAAATCTTCATAATTAAAGAGTTGAAAATAGTTATTCATTTTTATTATAATTAAGGCTTCTCATTTAATCAGTTTTCTATGAGGTGAATTCCCACAAGAACGTCTCCACGATGCGGACAAATTTGATGTTACTTTTCTTTAGTATAGTTGACACATATTTAAGATATTTGACACTTTTTAGTTAGAGGATAAAGGAATAAATGTCACTTTTTTCGTAACGATAGACTCTTAACATGACGTTTGCACAATGGGTACGTCCTAATAACAGTCATTGCGTTCCTAAATAACGCGGTTGATCTTAATCATAACTAAAATATCACAAGTATTAGTAAATTTCTAATTATTAATGACACAAATATTAATAGATCTTAAGATTTGCTAATTATTACAAACTTGAGGTTGGCCGCACACAACCCCCTGTCCAGAAACCGCGTTTCTCAGACGGAGAACTAATTTACCAATTTAACCTCGCGACTGCAACAGACTCAGACGAGCACGACTTCCAAAGCGAAGGGCAAAACCGTCAAAAAGATTCTCCGAAATAAGGAATTTGTCCCCACTCTGCAGTTGTATGTTTCTAATTCCCAATGCCTACTTCTTCCAGCCTTCCCCCTTCACTCGCTCGTCATTTTCATTCTCTCCCTCTCCCTCTCTCTCTCAACTCTTCCTTTCAGAGCAACAACCAAAAGTCTGGTTGAACGGAGACATTTTCTTTACGAGGTGCATGGCCGTGAGGAAGTATTTCTCTAGAAACTTCTCCGTTTCTTTATTTGTTTTCATTAATAGATTCTTTGTCATTCCAAACGAGTGTGACAGTTTTTTTTAATATTTTAAAGAAACCCTTTTAATGACTGGATTTTTTTTCCGGCTTCTTCTTTTGCTCTAAGTTTCTAACGATATATACATATATCTTCTCTCTGGTTTGAGCTTTTTCTACTTAAATATTCCACCTTTCATTGTCCTTCGGCTATGGGCACGTACAAATACACACACGCTCACGTGCGTGTACATCTCTACATTTTATGTCTTTTTCTTTTGACATTTTCCTGGTCTTTTTTATATCAGGGGTTGAAGAGCTTTTTTTCTTCTCGTGTTTAACGCTTCCGTCATTAGAAAAGCCCAAATCCGCAGCTTCATTCGGTTAAAGATTTCTGGGAAGGCGATATTACTTTTTGGGTGTTGGTAAAAACCAAATCTTTATTTACCTCGTGTTGCTCTTTTTTTTTTCTTTCTTTCTTGTTTTACCTTTGTAATGTTGTAGAGGATCATGGTAAATATTTGTATGTAAACCCTTGGGAGGGTGTTGTCACGTGAGTGCCACGTGATCCAAGAATGATCACCAGGTGTTTGTCTGTTTTAATCATGTGAGTGAAGAATGTGGGGTCCAGATTAAATTTGCAGGGACGAAAACTACTTTATGGACTGTGGTTTTATTCGTTGGTTGATGTGTGTGTGTGTGGTGTGTATTATTCAAAACTTGTTGGACGGTTATGAATCATAACTAAATCATGATAATTATATCTCTTTTTATATAGTGATTGCTAGGAATTCTTGCTCGTGTCGGATAGCTGACGTGGCCCTAGCTAATCCTCGGTTCACCAGTTTGCTAGGGTGAACCAGGAACTAGCGAGTCATGGATGGCTCTTTCTATATCGGATGAGACAATCATATTTATTTGGTCCCAAATGGTTGTTACCTAATAGATGGAGTGGTTTTCCTTGCCTACTTAATGGTGTTAGGTAGATTGAATGTCTTGCGTTTAGATTAGTAGTTCACTCATTAAACATTATTTGCATTGGTAGATTTGTATACAGAAAGATGTATCTTGTTGCATCTATGAAAGATTTTCATTTAGGTGGTGTGAGACAAATGAGGGATCAAGATTTATTGGCTCTTTAAACTCACCCTTCCATTTTCAATCCAAGATGCATATTCAGTATGATGTTAACACTTTATCGCTTCTTGGAAGCCAAGTTGAACAGTATATGCCACTGACATTTTTATTAGCAATGTGGTCCCTTTTTCTCTCTCTAGTGTCAAGCATCCACGATGACAACTGTGATCTAACCATTCATCGTGGAAGTTGCGAACATTCTCATTTGTGTGCTGTTGGTAGACTTATCTATCTGATTCATGCGTGGCTGATGTTCTTCACTCGTTTTGGGCTGTTGCTAAGTAGGCGCCATACTTTTCTAATGCAAAGGAATCCGGTGCATACAGCCTGTAAATAAATTTGTGATTTTCTGGATAGTTTCTGATTATCCTAATGATGTGGTTCGCTCATGGATTATTGGCACAATAATAAAATCATCAAGAATGAATGGATTTTAGGAATTTCTGACTGTTTCCACCCTGTTGGTTGTTACCAACAGACGACAAGGTTTGTTTGAGACATGCCTAATTTGAGCCTTGTGGGACGCTTTTTTGTCTTAACGTATATATGGCGAATTGCTTCGAAACTATAGTTTATTAGTACACAAGTTTTTTCATTCCCATGTAAATTTCTGACTCCATCACATATACTAAACAGGTTCTCATTCAACTATTTAATTCCAGATTTTGTTCATATTGTTATTTCATGCTGTCTGGCAAAGACAATTAAAGAAATCATTCCACTAGCTAGAAAAAGTCGGAAGCATTTGAGGGTATTATTATTTTGGGGTCAAACATTGTATGAGTAGTAGTTTACCTAACTTTTCAATTAGTTGTTTATTCCCCCTAATTATGCTTTTGTTTAATAATGATTTGCAGAACTTTGTCTAGTTGGGAATTGAGTTTTCTATGCCATATGCCAAATTTATTTTACCTAATCTTTTATTGCCTTCCCAGTTTCGGGTCCCCTTTTCTTGATTTTCAATGTTTTAGCCAAAAAGGCATTCTACATGCCTCTAATATGGCTATTCCTTATATTTGTTATGATACATGCTCACTGTGAATAATTACTGTGGTCAAATATCATCTGTGAATACTTTATCTGCTTTCCTTATTGTTCATAATCTCCACCGTTTAGTTGATTCAGATGGATTCGGTGAAACGCTCTGCGGTCACACCGTGCAAGAGTAGATTGGCGCGCACTATTGCCAAGGCTCTACACACTCGTGCCGTCACAGGTATAGTTCCGAATGATGACGGTATTCGGAAGGCAAATTCTCGAGACAAAACAGAGAAAGATCATTTCAAGCACGTCGAGGTTCCCACTTTTGCAGACGAAGACGAGGAGGAGCTCCAGCAGGATGACAGGATAGTCCAAGAAGCTTTCCTCTCAAAACTGTTTGCTTCAGTATCTGCTGTTAAAGCCGCGTATGCGCAGATGCAGTTTGCTCAATCTCCTCGCGACGCTGATGGGATTCAAGCAGCGGACAGGATGGTCATATCCGAGCTCAAGTATCTCTCCGAGTTGAAGCAGGCTTACTTGAAGAAACAGCTGAATGAGGCGATTCCGGCCACCACGTTGCTTTTATCTGAGATTCAAGAGCAGAAGAGTACTCTGAAAATCTACGAGGTCACGGCCAAGAAGCTCGACTTTCTGCTCAAACTCAAAGACTCGGAGACCGTCTCTCTCAAAGGGAAACTATCAGTTGCCAATAAGGCTAACAAGTTGCTCGAGAAGAGGCTGAGCTCGACCGGGCAGTTTGTCATCCCCGACAACATTCAGCTATCCGACATGAGGGCTAGAAACTTCCTGTCATACCACCGGCAGACGCTGAAATCTATTCGAAGCTTTGTGCAACTGCTGATCAAAGAGATGGGATCTGCTGACTGGGATTTGGATGCAGCGGCCAACTCAATTGAGCCGGGCACTCGTTTCAGGAACCCTAGCCATAAGTGCTTTGCATTTGAGTCCTTTGTGTGCAAACAAATGTTCGATGGCTTCAACTGCCCTGATTTCTCCCCGGAGAAGCCCATGCTGGAGAGTGACAAGAGGCGCAGCCTCTTCCTCAACAGATACGTCGAGCTGAAATCTGCAAAGCCGGTGGATTGCCTAGCATGGAAACCTAAATCGCTGTTTGCAGCATTCTGCCGTGCAAAGTTCTTGAGAGTCGTGCACCCGAAGATGGAAGCGTCTCTCTTCGGGAGCTTGGATCAGAGGGAGTCCGTGACATCCGGTAAGCTGCCGGAGACGCCCTTCTTCTTGGCATTCTGTGAGATGGCGAAGCACGTCTGGCTCCTGCATTGCTTGGCTTTATCTTTCGAGCCGGAGATCGCCGCCTTCCAAGTGAAGAAGGGGACCCGGTTCTCGGAAGTCTACATGGAGAGCTTGAGCAACGACGCCCTGTTGCTGCCGGAGCCTCATGTGGCACTGAGCGTCGTGCCGGGATTCAGGATCGGTAATACTGTTGTTCAGTGCCAAGTTTATCTATGCTGATCTTGATCTGGATGATGAATTATTGGCTACATTTTAGAGTAGTTTTTTGTTGAAAGAAATCTGCTTTTGTTAGAGCTTCAAATTTTGTTAGTAGGTTGGTTAGTAAAGGATGATGCTAAGTGTATATTGTAGTACTTTATACATTTTCGTTTGTATAATAGGTTTGAAAGTTATATTATGGCAACTGGTGTATTATCTCAAAAAGATATAGTTTATATTTTTGAAGAAATGAATCAGGAAAATAAAATCATAGTGTGGCCATTCGAATGGACCATGCCAACCCTATTAGCCGATTCGATGAGTCATATAAAAATGAGAATTCCAATGGGCTTCCAACTGTGCCCAACTTATTTTGAGAAGAGATTGAGTCCCATTTCAACTATAATTGCACATAAAAAGCAAATAAAATATAAAAATCAGCGGGTTTCAGACGGTTGCAAGAAGTTCCAATGGGCCTGTTTCTCAAAAATATGTCACTCCCTCAAAATAATATTAATAAAATAACTTTGAGCATACAACATGAATTTCATTACGAAAGAAATGCAAAATACCGACAAATCTTTATACTATGGCCAATAAATAGAGATTATTATTATTATCATTATTATTTTATATATATTTATAAAAGTGTATTTAAATCAGAACTATATTTTAATGCAGAACTAATATCATTTTTTAGTTATCTGATTTAGAGATCTAACAACATGTCATTGTGACACGTGACATATTAATATAATTATTATTAATCTTAAGGAAATTTAGGTAATTAATCAATTAATCAATTATGGTAAGTTACAGATTTTATGGAAATTGATATGGAGATATGTTGAAGTTATTATTCCATATTTTTAGGCAACTATCAAATTTAAAAGCGCGGAGGATATTATTATGTATGACATTTTTAACATTTTGATGATTTATATATTCTGTTGTAATGATACACATTTAGTTTAAATCAACACCATTCATTTTTAAATTCAATAGATTATATTTGATCTTAGTTATACAATAAGGATATAACTTGACCCTAGTGCATCCCTATATATATATAATCCGATTGCATACAAAATATTCCACAAACTTCCTAAATTTAATTGGCCAATATAATCTGCCAAACCATTCAGTGACCAATGTCAGGACTAGGGTTCGACGTCGCTAAATTCCGACGATCCACACCGACGAGCTGTGACCGAGTCCGGTAGCGCCCGAAGAGCTCCTCGGCCAGGTCTTTAGAGGAAGAAACCGGCGCCGGAGTGAAACTGAATGGCGAAGAACTTTCCGGAATCTTCTCCATGTCTAAGAGATTTCTAGCTTGCATGGCTTGAGGTGAGATGACAAGAGCAACAACAATCACAGCCCAAATTGGGGTAAAACGATGCATTCTTGAAAGAAAAAAAACAAATATAAGAAGAGGATGGGAAAGAGGAGAATTGACAAGAGATGGAATGGTCTTCTTTTTTTTCTTGTGGGAATGTGAAGAATGGTGACATGCTTTTATAGTTGCACTTGCACGACTTGGTTTCGTGGTTTATAGGTCAAGATTTTTGTAAGTTTGAACAAGGAAAATATATGCTTGTTTTTCTTCGGGTGCAGAATCATGACCTGATTCTTTCATATAATATATAAGATTGTGAATATTTATAATATCGTATTCTGCCATAATATTATTTGACTACCAAGTTCAATAAACCCTACTCCAATTTAGGGGTTGGGATTTAGTCCCAAAATTACAAAATTTGAAATTGATATTGCATGATTTTTTTTTATAAAAAAAATATAGTAAGTTAGTAACTATTAATCTGACTTTTCACATTGTTTTCTTATTTATTTGAATTGTTAAAGTTTAATGGAGAGATTTATGATTGGAGAGAAAATAAATAAATTGAATATTAGTTTAAATAATGTGGCATCAATGGCTCATAAAAAGGAAATATAAACAATATGAATTTTAGGAAAATCAATAAGTCAAGTCGTCTTTAAGAGCGAGTATTCCTTTCGATTTTTTACTAAAATCAGACCAAACCAAATTATATAATATATATATATATATATATCTTATAAAAAGAATCGAATCAAAAAATCAAAAATACCAAACCAAATTTCAAATTTCGGTTTTGATCGATTCGGTTATTCAATTATTCGGATTTTTTGCATGCCCTCGTCATATTTTTTTTATCTAGCACGGATTCATTCTTTCAGCCAATTAAATTGTACAAGGAACTAAGGAGGTGAATGGTAGGAACTAAATTTTTTCAGCCATTCCCCATAGAATTCACAGTATAATTTATCGTCGCTCTCTCGCAGGATAGAGGTAGTTGGGTAGGTGTAGAGAAAATCAGCCGCCGTCGCCAGCGAATGTTTATTTCCGGGAAGAAGCATATGGTAAAGTGTGATAGGTATAAAGGAGTATGTATGTTCAATTAACTTGGATGATGCACAAAAAGCGAATCTAGTCCAATGGAGGAGAGGTCCCCCCACCCTACCCCCACCATGCATGCATATAAGCGCACATCACATATCATCAACAGTAATTTCACTCAATTGTTTGTACGCAACCTACAAGCAACATCTCAAGTTTCTAAGTGCCGATCTTAGTGCAAGGCCGCCCTCCAAACGTCCCACTTCCAACTTTCCTCCGAACTAAGCACTCCACTCTTCTAAATCTTCTCCTCCTCTTTTCCTTCCAAATATATAAAACAATTTCAAAGAATGTAGATAAATGAAATGCTACGTTTTCTCTATAAAGATATCTACAACCCATAACACAAATCATATCAAACATATACTATTCACATGTCGCTTTAATTTTCCAAATCTTACCACAAACCATATAATTACTTAAATGTTCATGATCCAACCACTTACTTTTTTAATTAATAATTTTTTTATTAATCTTCAATTTTATACATTTATAAAAATTGCGATATTTCTAAAATTAAAATGAATGCTTAAAATTTCAAAGATTACATAATTAAAATAAAATAATTAAATAATTGAAATAAAAAGATCACATAATTAAAATAAAAAACTACACAATTGAAATAAAAAATTACATAATTACTCATCCATTGAGGGGAGCGTGTCCAAATTTGTTCGATGAGATATTGTTGAAATTGGTCGTGAAGTCGTTCTTCGAGAATAGAAGCGCTTCGACTTTGAAATTCTCGAAATTGAGGTGTTGCACATTGAGATGGGTTGCCGCGGGCATTTGCCGAGATAGAAGCAACTTCATCATCAGTGAAATTAGTTGCTTCGTGTCTTTCATCCTCGATTATCATGTTATGCAGGATAATACATGTATACATGACGTCAGCTATGGATGATTGGCACCACATACGCGACAGACTTTTCATGATCGCCCAACATGATTGGAGTACACCGTAAGCGCGTCCAGTGTCCTTCCGCGTCGCCTCTTGCCTTTGAGAAAATAATGCTCTCTTTGGCTCAGCGAACACGTAATCGATTTAACGAAACCGACCACTTTGGTTAAATGCCATCGGCTAGTAGCAACCCATATTATAGAGTTGGCAATCGGCCATAAATGTGATAACAGGTGTCCTGCTAGAGCATACTTCATTGAAGAAAAGTGCATATAGTCGATGCTGCCTAGCATTCCAGAAAAATCGTGACATCTCTCGTGCATATTCATCAATCGTTGGATGTCCTGCATCGTCGGCCATTTCAAATATGTATCACGATATGCTTTGACGATCCCGCGACAAAATTGTAAGAGACACTCCCACCCTATTGTGTAGGCGACATGCAGGTACTCGTCGAATTGCTACGGAGCGCCATTGTACGCGAGGTGTCGTACCGCCATCATGCACTTATGTAGCGTCGAGAGTCCCTCGCGTCCAAAAACCGCCGGGACTATGCTAGATATACTCATCACGTCCCGCCAACGCACCAACTTTAGGCACGAATAACGATCTGCATATACGGAACCAACAACGAAATATAGTTGCACCCCATCATGGCTCGACGAAATAATCCTTGAACAGGCATCATGCACATTTCATGCTCTCGGTGCACGTATGTCTGTAAATAAGGCCCCGACGGTGCTACTGTTAGGGATGTCAATTTAGCCCGAAACACATGGGTTATTCCGATTAACCCGACAACGCGATAGGGTTAGAGCTGAAAAATTATAACCCGAAAAATATCTCAACCCGAATGACCCTAAACCGAATAACCCGCAACCTACTAGGGTTGGCTCGAAGATAGCTCGAGCTCCTTATGGTTGATCTGAAAATTAGCGAGTTCTTGTTATTTAGTTTTTAAACTTCATTACTTTAATTTTTTTCGAACTTTTGAAAGTTAGTACAATTAGATTTGTTTTCAAATATATGTAAAAATGTATTTCAATTCAATATTCAAAAATTATATTCATCATTTTATTTTTTTATATTTTACTATAGTATTTAATATAAAATATTTAGATTCAAAATTTAAAAAACGGTAATCATTTATGAAAAATGTGTGTTTTTACTTCTATAATAGTTGCATATTATTTTTTAGTTGAAATGACATTCATTTATGAATATAATTATTTGTTATAATTATATAATGATCAAGATTAATGTATTAATTTAAAAAATCATAATTCTTTTTTAGCTCAATTAACCCAATGAGTTAGCGTGAAACCGATAATTTAGAGTTATGATTGAGAATTTCTAGCTTGAAAAAATCACAACTCGAATAACTCGTAACCGAATAGCCCCACAACCATTTGAGGTTAGCTTGAACCTGAGCGGATTAGTGCGATTGACATCCCTAGATACTGCCCTCGTTGTTATGTATAGCTACATTACCTATGTGAACTCCCCAGCAAGTCTCATTTAGGTTTCTCCTCCGCGGATGAATTCTTGTAAAATTAATTGTTGGATATGTTGTCGGATGAATACTAATCAAATCCATGGGTATCAATAAATGTAGGAGAGTAAATTTAAGAAATTGATAGAGAAATGAAGAAATTGGATGAGAATTAAGGAAATCTAGATGAAAAATGAGAGAATACATGTATTTATAGAAGGGGGAAATATGTCCCCAACGGCTATTTAAAAAAATTCGGAATAGGAAAAAAACCCGACCAAATGGTCAATTAAAAAAAATTACTGTCAGCAATTGCACACTTATCGACGCGCCCGTGCGATTGGACCGTGTCGCAGACCCAAGCGCGGTGCGTACCGCAGCTCCTGGCCTGACTTCCCCCACCACCGTATCCCTTGTGCTGCACCGCGGCTCCGGCGGGAATTTCCCCCAGTGCGGATGCCGTTACATCCATAGTGGTGCTACTCAAATTTAAAGTATCAGCTTGACACATCAATTGCAGCATTCCCAAAATTTCTCTCCAACATTGTCACCTCAAAATAAATAATAAAATCATACGTGTCCCACTATCTTATTTTAACATTTTACATTTATGAATAAAATGAATTAATATAAATTAAAATAAATAACAAATAAATACAATTAAATAATAGTTCTACCTAGGTAACACTACCCACCTTCTACTTATACCTCCCCAATTTCACTATCCAAAAACCTTCTACTTATGCCTCCCCAATTTCACTATCCAAAAACCTCTAGCTCCACTTTGGATGCTCTAATGCTACGCATAATCTGGATTATGAGGCAAGTTCTTTCCTACTCACCTGCAAAAGAAAATATTATGTTCTAATCAAAGTAAGTTTCATTCTTTGCTATCCAAGATAAAAATCCATACACGTGCACCAATTCTATTGTTCAAGAAAAATGAATGAACACACAACTAAGGTTCCATCGAAAAAAAGAAAGTTTGGAACGTCAAGAAAGTTTAGTAATTAACATGAATTGTCTGTTTCTGCCACGAGACATGGAAGGACGCAAGCAGACGTAAAGGTAGGCAGAATAAGAAAGAGACAACAATTGAAAAGAAAGCATAATTGATAAACGGGAAAAAACTGCCAACCCCCAAACCTCTGAATCTAGAAATTTGGTTGGGATCCAGTATTCAAACAACAGACTATTCCTCCATAATGAATAGGAAAAAAGGCCTTCAGCAGAAGTGTCATCGTCAAAGGGTACGACTAAACCAAGGGTATATCCTTGTAACAAGACATGGAGGGGTCGGAATTTCATACTCAAATAACCAATATTGACTTAAATCTCTAGTTACAAGCAAAAGAAGAAAGATCAAATCAATGATGATGTATAATAGGTAATGTAAGGGAGAAAATAAATGTAAAATGTAGTAAGTTACATGCCATAGCCCATCCCCATTAGACGAGTTTCAACATAAAGAGTGAACAAGGACAGAATAAATTAGCAATCTAGTAATCACAGATATGAAGCAATAAAGAAAAACATGTTAAGGTGCAGCAGGAGGTGAATCCATTTTGATCATTTTATTGTTGAACAATTAGACTACAGTGCCTCGGATTAGGATAAAGTTCAAGGAAGTAGCTTATAAAGGCATGCTGCATAACACACTCCATAAATGGACGAATGGCATCAAAATTGTTCTTTGAGCGGTATTTCACGTGGGTTTTATGTAAGCAAATAATAGGGTGTGTATTGTTCCAGGGGCTTCTATATGCTGCTGATCGGGTCTCTGATGTTCTCCTAATGGCAGACTATCTATGCTAAAGATGCGACTGGAAAAATCCTATGGTGCTTCATACTCTAGGTTGAATAACGTGACAGGTCAAGCCAGTTTCCCAACTCCTATACATACCTTATGCATTTATACGCACCTAAGCAGTTACGGACTAATGAATAAGAAAATGTTCACAATCTAATTAGACAGCTTCAGATGGTATATTGCACTTCATGCATATATGTCCAACGATTATATACAATGCATAGTTGGCTACACCCAAATTAGACAATTTTAAACTCTGATTAAGGAAACACTGCATGTTTGTTACAACTAATTCATATGCCACTGAACTGCATTTTACACATTCAGAATATAAGTAAGAAAGTACCATGTTATTGCTTCAAGCCTAAATCCTTATATCACGTGCCACATTTAAAACAATAAATGTTTTACAAGTGGCAAACTGTCTGCATCATCCATTGTTAGTGATAATGATCATGATCGTAGAGTTGTCTACAAAATCCACAATAAAAGAAAATTCGAATTTTTGACATTTAATTTCATATTATTTTAAATTGAAAACTTCCTGAAGCCAAAAGAAAGACAAAATGAGCAACAATGAGAGAACTAATAGAAATTCAAAATGTTAATAGAATACTGATACTTCAGTATTTTTATTTTTATGGACAGGATTGTATTTCAAAACAAAAAAAATGACTCAGCACTAGAATTGAGGTTATAGTTTGATCACGTGAACAGAAAGTTGATAAAAAAATGAACATAATCAGTAAACAAAAAGCTCAATTAAATTAAATCTCACTTCATCAAAGAAGGCAAACAAGATGGCACGGATTTTAATGTTTGGGCAGGAAAGTAAATAAGTAGGAATAGTAGTTCAGGTAAAATCTGACAAGCGATAAAAAAACTGAACCTCTGTCTTCGTGTTGCTTGACAACTTTAGAGGTGCGAACCATTCACTTTGTAAGTCAGGCCTTGGATTCTGGATGAGAGCAATAGGTCCAGAAGCAAATGTCAATACTGAATGCCAATAACAGGATGTTAAATCCAAAAGCCTCCAAGAAAAATCAAAATATAACAGTTGTTTTATAAAAATATCCCAGAGAAGCTCCATCTTGTTTAAATCCCTATTTTGCCTCGGAAACCCTTTTCTGCCTGAAAATTATGGACGAGAACAATCACACCACTATTCAGTACATTCCAAACGACATAATTTACAGGAAACAACGTCACTTTGGTCAAGTGTCACTGGAGTCCGTAATGATTTTTGGTTAGTCATTTCATTGTTAATGTACTAAACAAGAGATTTGATATACATTTTTCCAAATATTTCTGTTACGGCATCATAACGGAATTACGTTATAACAGATGCTAGAGAAAAGGTGATGACATTCGGTGTGAGAACATTGCCTGTGCTAATTAGAAGCTCCAGAGCTGATCGTAGTAGAAGGTTGTTATTATGAACAAGTACCAAATATCAGATATTTAAGTAAAACAAGATACTACTAGTAGCAAAAAAGCAAACTATTACTCATAATATCAATATCTATTACTCCTTAGGCTAATTTCAAGTTCAGAGCTTTCATGCGCAAGTGACATTCCTATGGATCACAGCATTCAATAACCATTTCATTTTGAAGCACTCACCATCAAGCAACAGTAACCAAGATAATATGTGCGCACCCCAAGCAATTCTTGCAGAACTCCAGGCCATTTCTCGAGTGCACAAGAACATACCAGCCACGAAGTATCTCTAGCCCATCGAAAGAGAATGACTATTTATCAGCCCATCAAACAGTTCTTGAGCATCTAAACTGCTGCCTTTACAGAGCAAACAAGTTACAAGTCTCCATATATGTCTATCAATTGAGTTTCTCTTCACCAACATAAACATATATGTTAATAACTCTTTATTCTTCTCTATCAACAATGCATCTACACATTTGCTTACACTAGATGTATGATGAGCATATCCCATAAAACTCATCTCATCCAAAATGCTTGCTGCTTCCTTGAACTGCTTTACATCACAAAAACCATCAAAAACTGTCCTGTAAGCTACCACATCCGGGGCACATCCCCGTCGTGGCATATCTTCCAACAAATCATAGGCTCCACTCACTTTCCTCTCCCTACACAGCCCACCAATAATCACATTAAAACTAACGACATCCGGCTTGCAGCCTTCTTTCTCCATCTCACTCAAAGCCCCAAAAGCCAACCCAAAATCATTCTCCTTACAATATCCATGTATCATCGCGTTGTAAGTTACTGTATCAGGCTTACACCCGTTTCCCCTCATCTCCTCCAACAATCCAAAAACCTCCCCCTTTCGATTGGCCTTGAAAGAAGCACTGATCAATGTAGAATAAACCGCAGGAACCAATTCTACCTTCTTTCTCAACATCTCACCCTTCAACCTAATAGCCTCATCCAATAGAAATGCCCTACAAAGCCCTTTCATCAATGCTATATAGATATGTGCATTAGGTTTGATTTTGAAATCCCTCTCCATCCTTCTCTTCAAATTGAAAGCCGCATCCAGCTCCAAATCCGCGCAAAGCCCGTTAATCAACGTCCCAAACGTCACCACATTAGGCTCAATCCCTCTCCTCAGCATTTCATCAAACACCTTCCGTGCGCTCTCTAAATCGAGCCTCACACAATATGCATTTATCAGAATGTTGTACGTACAAGCATCAGGGCTCCCGTAATCCGCAATCCCGGCAAAAACCTCCATCATCTTATCGAATTCGAGACAAATAAGGAGGCTGTTCAACAACGTGTTCACTGATTTCACAGTCCTTCGGCATCGATATGAAGGAATTTCGCCGAACAGGTGTAGGGCCTTACTGGGCAAGCGCGCTCGGGCGTAGAACGTCATAATGTTGCAGAAGATTATTTCTTCTGGATTGACGCGGGTGTCTTTTTTCAAGTCTTCCATAATAATTTCCATTTCGGAGAACATTTTAGCTCTGCCGAGTTTGGAGATGATGAGATCGTAGGAGAGGAGAGAGTGACGAAATGGTTTGGCATTTGGGTGATGCGGGTTAGGGTTGAGGAAGAGTTGAAGAGCTAGCTTTGGGTCTTTTTCGCGGCGGAGGAGAGAGGAAAGTCTGAATGGTGATACCATTACCTTCTTCTTCACTGTCTGCATTTCTGAAACTGAACTACTCCAACAATGGTGAAAATATTTTGAAAAAATATACTATTCTAGAGGTGTTTTTGGGGCAGCATCTCCACTTCTATTTATTGGTTATTTATATTAAGTAAATTAATCAATAGATTTTAATTAAAAATAAATAAATTATAGTTGAGGTTCAATAAATTCAAATCAACATGCACCAGAGTGAGGCTATCAAATTCCGGACAAGCTCATAATTTTGGTATTACAACCTCTGGACGAGATAATGTTCAGTTACGTGGTGCTCAAAATTTAGATGTGGTCTTTTCATATGACACTTCTCTTTTGGCATCTAATGCTCAGAGTTAGTTTTGGCCTTATAAACTATAGATGACTTAATGCTAGAATATCTTTTAAGCTCCATACAAATTGCTTAGGAGTCTGATATTTTAGTTATCTATTTAACTTCAGATAAAATGATACTCATCATTCTAGTGCTCAAATATCAATTATGGCCTCTCCCGATGACAATTTACTTTCTGCTACTCATATTTTATGGGTGATAAATGACTTTTGTTCAAATAAAAAATATTGTATGATAAACACGAACTTTCTCATTTCTAAAAATAGTAGTTGTATCTAATTTATTTAGAAAAATTGTGTTTGACACAAGTTTATTCTTAATTTCATTATCTTATAAAAGGTCAATAATTTACATGCAATTAAACTAATTTTTTACTTATAAAACAGTAGCATTAAATATTTTTCCTTCGAAATTCAACATACTACTTACTAGTTTTTAGGTTAAAAAAATGAGAATGGTGAGCTACTAAAAAAAGATTTAATGGTGAAGATAAAGTAAAATATATCATATATATTACACCAAAAGATAATATATTTTAAGTTAATTTTATGTTAAAAGTTCACATAATTGGACGACATTTAAGGTAATACTAATAAACATCAATAATAACAGACTGCTATATAACAAAATTATATGTTTATAAAACCTACATTATTTATCTCTAAAGGGACATCTAATTAATGCAGACTTCTACCCGTATAAAAAAATTAAAAGAAATTTCAAATCGTTCTCCTTCAATTATATAACTAAAAATAATACATATACGTATAGTTATTAAGCAGTTCTTTTCCAAAATGTTCACATAAAAGAAAGGTTATACAGTAGTTCAGATGAATTTTCTAGTGAAGTATAATATGCAGAAATACCGTACATAGGCTCAATAATATAATATAGAAAGTATTTATATGTATCTAAAATTATGGTTTAACTGTCAAAATTTAGATTTAATAAATCAAAAACAAAATATATGCAAAACTCTTCCAAAAATAAAAACATTCTATATTCATAACTCCTTCTGTCAAAGGAAACTATTAACAAGATGCTTGAAGAGTTGCAATAAAAAAAAGTAAAACAAAAAATAACAGATCTGCAATGGTAAATATTGCTCCATAAGTTAATTGCTGATTACGAATTTGTAATATTTATTATTCAATCTACAAATCAATATATATTTCTGCATTAAATAATAAATAATCAGTACATTGCTTAAAGGAATAACCGCCCCACCCCCAAATCACCCCCCAAATGGAGAGGAGATTTGATCTTAATTGCTTTAGTTCGGATAGATATCTCCATATATTACTTGGAATTGAAGATAAATCTGAAATACTATTACCCCGGCCGTTTATATTCCAGCTATGAATCAATATTTCGTTTAAAAAAATAGTATTGTTGATGATGATCATCATCATCACAATACTTGCCTTTGCCTGCGTTGGAATAGAACATGGGAACTAATTATAAATTAAAAAAAGAAAAAAGATATTATCAGAATAAAAAAATATGAAATATATCCCATATATAAAGACAAACCTAGTTGAAATAGAATATCGCTCCTCTTGCCATATCGAATTATGAGTCTAATTATCCAACATCTTCCTATACACTTAACACAGATACACATTGCCATCTATACACATTCATTGACATATTTTATCTATCTTGATTGCTACGAAATACGCAGATTTCGATCCTCAATTGTACGTACAATCAATCCGTACGTATTCCTAGTTATCACAATCAAACTAGTGGAAATATATATGACCATATATATCTCCTCCTAGTCCTATGGTTGGTTACTACAATAT
>JAYDZE010275282.1:5930-19233 GCA_034509125.1 Monilaria moniliformis
GTTGAGAAATATAGGGCATTATTAGAAATGGTGAAACACCCCTTTGGTCTTCTGAAAAATCAAGGTTTTTCTTAAATATATATTTATATATTTTGTGACTGACGTGAAAGATGGACACTAATCTATGACATCATTTGTCAAAAACCAGATTAAATGCGGACAATCTTTTTCTTATTTTGAGACCTAAACTCTTTATATATGTGATGAAAGGGGATCAAGCAATCATATAAAAATATCTATGTTAGTTTTAACTTTTAAATGAACAAACCATTAATATACTCCATCCGTCCACCAATAATAGTTTCATTGGTGGACGACACGAGTTTTAATGTACAATTGGTAAAGTAAGAGAGATAGAGATAAAAAGTGATTGGAGAAAGAAAAAATGGTTGATAAAGTAGGAGAGAGGGGAAAAAAATGGTTGGAAAGACAAAAAGTTGTGGGTTCTAGTGGTATAAATTGTAAATAGATTTATTTTTATGGGTATTGTATTGTGATAATTTTTCCATAAATAGAATTAAACTGTTTTTGATAGACGAACCAAAATGGAAAAATATAACCATTTTTGTGGACACAGGGAATATAATTTATATTCCATTCTTCAATTTCTTTTTTCTTGAGGGGAATTAACTAGGGGTGGGTTGGTACGGTATACCGTACCGAAACTGTCATACCGTATATCGTACCGTAAATGCTGATATGAGTAAATATCATACCGTTTCCTTATCGAATTTTTCGGTATACCGTATTTCGGTACACCGAAATTACGGTAAACAGAATTTTCAATACCGTTATCGTACCATATTTTCGGTATACCGTACCGAAATTCGGTATACCGAGAATTACGGCATACCGAATTTCGGTATGGCTTACCGAAATCAGGTATACCGGGAATTACGGTATACCAAATTTCGGTACGTCATACCGTCATACCGAAATACTGTTTCATACCGAAATTATATAATATTATAAATAATTTTTATATTATATATATTTGTTAATACTATATATATATATATATATATATATACGGTATGGTAAGAGAATACGGTATATACCGTTTTATCGGTATATACCATACTTTACGGTATATACCGAATTTTCGGTATATCGCGGTATACTAAAATTCATAACGTTACCGTACCGTAAACTTTCGGTACGGTATCATAACTTACCGAAATTTACGGTATACCGAAATTTCGATATTTTCAATATTTTTTCGTTGCGATAAATCCGGTATATCGGTATTTTGGTATTTTTTTTTTCCCACCTCTAGAATTAACTCTTGCACTTGCACTTTCACTTTCCCCTATTAATTATAATTAATTATGCAACTTGATCTTTTCATTTTATGGTTTGTACATAGGATTTGGACCCTTTTTCTCGTCTCGTCACGTATGTCATCAACTCATTTATGTAGTGGATGTCATTAATCAAAATTATCTGTATAGCGTATTTTCAAACATGGATTTTAGACAAGAAAAGATGACCACTTGCATATTATGATGATTCATTTTCTATTATTAACCTACAAGTGAGAGTCCATTATATATAAGTTAATTTATTTTATGATAATTTATCTATAGTTATTTTTGTGTTTGGTTAGCATGTTAGTCAAATAAAAAGACCCGTGTTAATTACTTGGCCCAGCCACGTGTCACTAAGAATGATTTTTTTTCTTTGAAATTTTCATTGAGATATTTTAACATGCTTAATTCTAATCAATATACCACATGGAACCATTATATTTAGCGAAATACAAAACGGACCATCATGTCACAACAAAAAAATGTAAATTGATTGTATGTTTTTATCAGCTTGCAAGGTGATTATTCACCAACTTGCTGCACCACTATATTTTATACATGATTATGTTTACGAGAAAAAGGTAAATTTTCTCCTACTAGTCTACGTAGAGATGCCTTATCGCCTCATATATTTCCTCCTTTTCGGCTGTGGCGACAATTAGTTAATGTTTGATTTGATTTTTTAAGAATAATTAATGTGCCACTCGTGTCATGTACAAACTTTTAATTTACTTTATTTTTTTCAATTGTTAATTAGTTATTTAATACCAGTAACAGTTCAGTTTTCTATGTTTTTTTATTTACTCTTCAATTTTCACCATAAGTTGAGTAAACAAATTTTGAAGCCATTAATTTTAGGAATAATTGTCATTTAAATCATAACTTTTTGTTGACTTCTGGTCAATCCCGTAACTTTTGAAACTGAAACATAAAATCATAACTTTTGACATTTTCTCAATTATCTCACAGATCAAAATTTCAGTGAAATTGGTGGTGACGTATCAGTCGGAATTCAACGAAAAGTTATGATTTAAATGATAATTATTTCATCGACATCGTTTTGAAGAACGGACGTTTTGTCCACGTTGGAGTTCCATTTTCAAAAGTTATATGGTTGACCGGAAGTTAACGAAAAGTTATGATTTACATGACATTTATCCCTTAATTTGATTGGATGGCCAATTTTCTCATCACCGTTATATAATTTTGAGGAAAAGGATTATAGAAGCAGCCGCCCATTAGTCACCCGTTTCTAACCCAACTACTGGGCTTAGAGATCTCAGCCCAATATGAATTTAGGCCCAAAAAGGTGTAAGTTTATGCATTTCTGAATTTTTTGCAATCATCAAGCTCAAAATGGTTTTGAGCTAATCTTGAATATATTCATACTTTTCCAGTCGATTTTTTCATTTTCCATTAAATTGAGTGTGAATTTTTTTTATTTTATATGTTTATATTATAGTTTTTCTCCCTAAATTTATATAAATTATTTAGAATGATTTTTAGTCAATTAAATTTTGGTAAATGAATCTTAAATCAAACATTTAATATTTTAATTTGACATATACGACTTTGCATAGTATATAGGCTCGCCACCTTAATAACGATTCTAAAAGCTGAAGTTGAGAAATATAGGGCATTATTAGAAATGGTGAAACACCCCTTTGGTCTTCTGAAAAATCAAGGTTTTTCTTAAATTATATAAAAATATATTCATATATATTGTGATTGACGTGAAAGATGGACACTAATCTATGACATCATTTGTCAAAAACCAGATTAAATGTGGACCATCTTTATCTTATTTTGAGATCTATGTGAGTTTTAACTTTTGAATGAACAAATCATTAATATCAGTAGCGGATCTATAACTGACAAATGAAAGGGATGAAATTAGTTGCAATAAACTAAAATTTTCAGTCATTTTCTTTTTTGGGATGATCCGACAGCTAACAGAGTGGGCGACCATGGTGGTTTACCAGCCAGGGTATTGGAAAATTGCCCGCCGGGGGGTTGGCCGCCCCCTCCACGCCCCCTGTATCCGCCATTAATATATCATTTATATTCCATTCTTCAATTTCTTTTTTCTTGAGGGGAATTAACTCTTGCACTTGCACTTTCACTTTCACTTTCACTTTCCCCTATTAATTATAATTAATTATGCAACTTGATCTTTTCATTTTATGGTTCGTACATAGGATTTGGACCCTTTTTCTCGTCACGTAAGTCATCAACTCATTTATGTAGTGGATGTGATTAATCAAAATTATCTGTATAGCGTATTTTCAAACATGGATTTTAGACAAGAAAAGATGACCACTTGTATATTATGATTATTCATTTTCTATTATTAACCCACAAGTGAGAGTCCGTTATATAAGTTAATTTATGCTTTGATAATTTATTTATAGTTATTTTTGTGTTTGGTTAGCAAGTTTGTCAAATAAAAAGGCTCGTGTTAATTACTTGGTCCGGCTACAATGTCACTAGGAAGGATTTTTTTCTTTGAAATTTTCATCGAGAAAGTTGTTATTCTTATGTTAGTGTAACTTATGGAGGGAGTGAGATAATTTATCTCATGAGGACATGTTACATTAACATAACTCGTATTTTAATATGTTTAATCCTAACCAGCATAGCAAACGGGGCCAATTATATATCGAAATACAAAACTGACCATCATGTCACAGTAAAAAATGTAAATTGATGCAAGGTGATTATTCACCAACTTGCTGCACCATTATATTTTATACATGATTATGTTTACGAGAAAAGGTAAATTTTCTCCTACTATTCTGACATGCCTTATCGCCTCATATATTTCCTCCTTTTCGGCTGTGGCGACCATTAGTTAATATTTGATTTGTTTTTTAAGAATAACTAGTATTTCACACATGCGATGCACGGATTTTTAATTTACTTTATTTTTTTAATTGTTAATTAGTTATTTGAGATGGAGAATATTTTAATTATAAATTTATTTCACATAACGTTTATGTGTGAGTAAGTGAATCTCAAGAAACACATACGTATAAAGTAAGGCTGACAAATTGTGCAGATTGAGTCGTTATCGGATTGACCAGAATACGACCAAATTCCGATGAGCTCAAATCTGAACACGACCTATTAAGAAAATCTTCAACTTTAACACGAACCCGGCCTGCTAAATTCAAGAATAATGATTAGTTAATGTTTGTTTTGTTTTTTTAAGAATAATTAATGTTTGAAAGAAATAACGTATGATCATCATAATCAAACCTCAGATAGTGAATACGCTACTCATGTTTATCAATTAATTATACAGCCCTATAGGGTGGCCGAAAGCCAGTCGCACAAAGACGAAAGGTAAATTCTTATAATCTTGATCTTGACAGTTATTCCGATTAAAATAAAATTTAGAGGTTTGGGTTTGGATTATTGTGGGTCTTGAATTAGTTGAATGATAGCTTGGGCTAAAATGTATATATGACCAAACCTGTACCTATTGTTGGGGCTGGCCAGCCCAATTTGTCAAATTTGCCCCTTAATCAAAATTTAATCATAACTTTACTGAGTACTCAACTAATAAAACGAAATTAATTAAATAAATTTATCGGCCGCAATGAGCACAAGTTTTGGAGCTTATATTCAACCAAGAAAGTGTTGTAAGGCATATTATATATTATCCAAAATCGTTGAAATTAAATAACATTACAGTTTCTTTTAAAGTATCATAATTACAACTGTCGATAAATTGAATAATTAATACCTTCACCTGAGCCAAGTAAAACTAAAATGACTCCAAGCAGACATTAGCTGTGTTTTATTTAATCAAAAGTATTATATCAATCCGATGTTGTCCATTAGTGTGAATGAAGTCTCAATTAGAATCTTGTGGCGGCAAGACTCGCACCAAAGCCTTTGTACGAATATATATGGATTGAGATTTATTGAGAAATGGATTTTTTTTTGTAATAACGAATAAATATATAAAATTGGCGAACAAGTACATACAATTAATGAATAAGAGAGAATGAATAGATATAAAATTTTCGCATATAACATGATTCAAACTTAGGTGCTGCATTAAGTGCAACCACATCAGCAGCTCGCGATGCGAGCCGCTCGCCCTTCCCAACTTTTGCCCGCCGTTGCAGGGCTCAGAGCCGACGGCTCGAGCCGTCTGCACGGGTCAATGGCCGCACCTCGCCTCCACCCACGCGTGTGATGCACTCCCGTCGTGCGGTTACTCACAGTGCAAGTGTGTGACACGCGCTCCGCCCGCGTCTCATCGTCAATTTTGCGTTTTTTATAATTTTTTAATTAAAAGTAAAATTAAAAAAATAGCCGGCAACGACTAGTGTTAATTTTTTATAATATTCCTTATCGACTATATGTGCCAATGGCACTTTGTTTAATTTTTTTATTTTCATTTTATTTTTATTTTTCCTTTTATAAATACCCGACACCTCACACTTCATTCTACACGCCAAAATTCATATACTTCATCTCTTCTTCTTCATTTTCTATTCTTATAATGTCTAATATTCTCAACCATCTAGCGGTAGTCCAACATTTGTTGTCGCAAAGCATCGATCCATCTGCTTTTGGATATGATCTAAATGCTTTCGGCGTATCTCAACCGGTGGGTTACGACTCTCCTTGTTTCGGCTCGTTCTTCCCGCATCTCGTCACCATCAACTTATCCCACGAGACGGATAAGTCCAAGCAAGAAGCCCAAATTGTTTACTCCGCAGAAGAAACAATGAGTAAATTCAAAGTATACGTCAACATAAGCGAAGAGGTGGTCTGCGGCAACCAACAGAAGGGGTCGTTGTTCTGGGCAAATGTGGCCACAAAGTACAATGAGGTACGCCCTCAAGGCGCACCCAAATGCACACCTCGTATGGCTCGGGCCACTACGATAGAGTAAACCCCAAAATCTACAAATTCTGCGCAATCTACAACTCCATTGAAATGGAGAGAATGAGTCGCACAGGGAATTGGACATGTTGAAGATGCACTATCCACATACTTGAACGAGAACAAGAAACTGTTCAAGTATGTCAAGAAACCGTGCAAGGGAAATAGGAAGACGACATCCTCAACGTCCACTGCAGTGACATATGAGATTAGCAACATGAGATCCTCAATAGATAACACCACCCGAGCCGCCTTGCTCAAGTTGTTCTTCGAAGCCAACCCCCTACAACACGTCTAAAATGTCGGAGGAACAAGCCGAGAACCACCGTCTTCTTAACAATTTAAAGCAACAATTAAGAATTTTTTTTATGTTAGTTTTTGTTATGTAATTTAGAAGTTTAATTTATGTGATTTTACTGCTTTCAATAATATAATTTAGGAGTTTAATTTATGTAACGTTACTGCTTTCAATAATGTAATTTATATTTTTTATTGATGCAATTTTCAAATTTCAGATAATATTTTAGAATTTTAATTATATTATTCAAGTTAATTCAAATTTATTTATGAAATTGAAAATTATATAAATTATAAAATAATTAAAAATGAGATATGAATAATGTAAGGAAAAGTTAAGACTCAACCTCTGATGCAGATGCCCTAATCCAGCAAGGACATGCATTCATCGTAAATCTTTATGAACAAAAAGTTAAAAATGATATCATTTTTCACCAATATTTACCATTCTCACTGGATCATTCTTCTATATGCACGTATCATAATTCATAAGGAAGAGGATCGAACAATTTCTTCTTCTTCTTCTTCTTTTCCCTTCGAAATAATTAAAAAACCAATTTAAACCTTGTATATTTATGGTTTTGAGTCTTTTATCTCTTTGGATCCTTGCATGGGCCATGTTTAGGGATTAACATTATTGATTTATTTGGTTGTCGTCACTCTTGTTGAGGGAGTTAAACTATCTTACAAAAATCTTGAGAATTTCTGTCTCAATTCTTCCGTGTTATGCTTTCGCAAGGTCATAATGTAAAAGTAATCAGACATACAATTGTAAAGCCACAACCACAATATATCCGAAAAGCAAAACAAATTAGACCATCTTATTTATCCAAAGACATCTATGTTTCAAATTTTGATTAATCTGTCCATCCTAAATCATGTCTACCTTAAAACTTCCAAAAATTGCCAAGTATATAAACTAGAAAATTACGAAGTTCATTTAATTCCTTTTCATCGATTCTTGAATAAATTTGCTACAACACATTCTCATAATCTGAAATTCACATATAATTCCTACAAAAATAGAATCAAACAAGGATTTCCAATTCCATATACGTCCCACAATTCACTAGAACAATCGGACAAACTCAATGATGCCACCGCCATAATTGTACAATAGCCACCATGACAATGCAAGAAATTTGCGTGGGACTATAGCCAAAATCAGCTTTGCTTGAGACCAACGAAACGCTTCCTATTGCCTCTCCACTTGCTTTCTTGCTGCACATTCACCATCAATAATGTCGTTATTTATTACAACAATCATCATCTACCAATAAAATCCAAATAATTGTTGCACTTCTTTAATAATTATATTAAATTACACAGAAAAGACACGCAAATGAACGATCTTGGACGGTGCCGCTATTCTCAAGAATATTTATTTCGGACACGTCGGCCAAATAGAAAAATACATATTTGCTCAAAACCCAGTTCCCATCTTAACTGACTGTCCTATTTTGCATTTCAATATTAAACGTCAAACTTCTATTCTGGATTTAGATGATACTCATTTGACACCAATTAAACTTCTAAAATCATATATTAAATCACACGAGAACATATGACATATTCATAACCGCCCAAAATTGTAAAGGCGTGAAAAGAGAGAGAGAGAGAGAGGGAGAGAGAGAGAGAGAGAGAGAGAGAGAGAGATTCAAAGCATGCAATTGGGATGGGGTTCGGAAACCGCACATGGTCACAACTTAGATGCCAACATTTTGATCACTACTTTTTAAAAGTGAATGAAATTAGTAGGAATTTCCAATTGGGTTAGAACGATCGATGTTAATTTATGCAAATACTAATTAATAATTAGCTATTACTACTAAACAATTGCACATGTTACCCATCCAACACATTCGTCACTTTACGTTAGTATCCAGTTTTGATCCATGTGGCAATGTTTCTAAGTTGCAGAAAAAAGGGTCACCGTGCAATTCAAAAGCCACTTTTTTATATGTCGATCGATGCAATTTATCCCTTAATTCCTATTCCCCAACTATATATGTAGATTTATAAATATTCAGATCCAAATAGTGCACATTTTTTGAGTTAATTTTATATGTAATTCGTAGTATTAGATAAATAAATAAATATTTTTTATTCGGTAGATAAATTAGACAGAAAAATACCTGGCGGCAGGAGTTGGACAGAAAGTGATAATATAATTGGCAGAGGCACACGTAAAAGTACTGGATTGATCGTCGTAAGCGTAGCTGTAAGCGCGGGGGCAGGCGTTCTTGAACACCTGAGAATACTGGGTGGGCCCACAGGTGTCCGGCGTGGCGTACGCGCCGGAGCAGCAGTACTTGGGGTCGCCGAACGCCTCGCACGCACTCCTGCACGCCACGCATTCCCCTCCGCCGCCGCCGCCGCCGCTGGTGCTCGCGCCGCTAACCACCTTCAGCTCCGACGGGCACGACTCGTTGAGGTCGCCCACGCACCCGGTGCTCGAGCAGTTCCCGCCGGCGCCGCCCTGCGGGACCACCAGCATTGGTAGGTTGTAGCCGTCGACGAGGCTGACGTCATAGAAGTCGAGGCCGCCCGCGCCGTTCAGCGTGAACTCGGCCAATGTGGCAGGCGGCACCGCCCCAGCGCCAGAGCACTCCACGACGCCGGAGCCACAGTCCGCGGTGGCGCAGGTGAATTTCCCGGTGGCGGGGTCCTGAGAACAGAGTGTCCTGCCCCAAATGCGGCCCGACCACGAGGCGGGGACGGATATGGGGAAGGAGTCGCCGGAGTTGAGCGCAAATCCGGTGATGGAGAGCGGCTGCGTGCCGGCGCCGGAGAGCATCCCCGGCCAGACTGTGTAGGTGCATTGATTTACTAATGTGAATGTCGCCGATAATGCGGTCGGAGCTGCATTTGCGGTCAAGCATATTAGATAATTAGAACGTCGACGACATCAAAATTAACAAAATTAAGAATCAAATATGCACCTGTGAATGTGAATGAGAGCATGAGAATGATGAGAGAGAAATGAGGTGATCTGCCCATTTTGTGGTGAAGAAAACAAAAATGAAAGTCACAAGACAATGAATGTGCGATATACAAATAGCAGGGGAAGTTGAGTGCGTGTAGTGTGTGTTTCAGTTTGGTAAGGAAGTAAAGAAAAAATGAGAGAGCAGATGGGATTAGGGGATCTACTTCAATTGTTAATGGTGGCAACACGAGTTAGTCTATATAGGTGAATGGAGCAGGGTGGTGGGCTGGGACCCCACATGATTCTTATTGGTTAACATTTTGAATATCAATAATAGCAAGACATACGAGTAAAATAATAGACAAAATTAACTCAAAATTCCATAAGCATATTTATTCTTGAAACATCATCTATATTAAGTGACAGTGGACGAAAGTTGCAACTTGCTAGGAATATAGCAGGTGTTCCGACTTTTACTTTCATTATTAGGTCACTAGGTGTGACTGTCAATTTCTTCCTAAATTATGCTTTTATAGTAAAATTTTATAGACAAGTTATTTTTATTTTTCTATCCTTATACTACTTTTCCTTAGTTCTTGTTTTATACATATTTTTTGATATATAGTGATGTTGGAGGACAATCTTTGCAATTAGGGGAAAGCAAAATACCCGAAATCTAAATATCTGAACCGAACAAAATCGAAATTTAAAATTGTGTTTTTTTTTCGGATTTTGGTTCGATTCGGTTTTGATTTTTCGCAAATTTCGGTTTTTCGGTTCGGTTCGGTGGATAATACTATAAACCGAAAAAAACAGAAAAATCGAATTTATATTTAATATTATATATATATATATATATATTAATAATATAATAATAACTAAATATATGTATATATATATTTAATATATGCATATATTTATTTTTTTGCATATACATATATATACATACAATTTTTTGAATTTTTTGATTTTCGGTTTTCTGGTTTTTTTCGATTTTTCGGATAATTTTATGATATTTCGGTTTTTTTGGTTTGGTTCGGTTTTCATAGTTCGGATTTCGGTTTTCGGGTTCGATTTTTCGGGTAATTCGGTTCGGTTCTAATTTTAAAAAAATTCGTTTTTCGGTTCGGTTCGGTTTGGGCAAAAAACCGAACCGAAAACCGAATGCTTACCCCTAGATATATTATCGAATCCATCAATCAGAACACATAATTAAACTAAACCAATATACAAACGATTGATAGTACTCAAAATCAATTTAGTACATACTAGACCAATATTTAAGCAATTAAAAATACTCGAACAAAAAACATTTTCTTCAGAAAAGACTTTTAGTGTCGCAATTTTATCACTTGAGCTGGGTCTTGTAAGTTTTTATGTGATAAATTTTGAAAGGGGAAATGGATTTCATTTCTTCTTTACCACTATCAAATGCCTCTAATATTTTTTAGTTATTAATTAACAAAATCAAATGCATGTAGATTATATATATATGGGTGCATTAGGAAGACCACCTTGTAAAAAGATTTGATTTTTAACTGATTCTATTAATAGACTAAATTCCGATTTTTTTTTTATAATATGGCCGAGCATATTTTTTGGGCCCCGAGAGGCGTTGAAGTCCTGAAACTGATATGATATTTATGTTTTTTTTTTTTTTTTTATATCTAAGCATCAAATCAACGTTTATTTCAAGCCTTTCATGTCAGAATTTCGAGCCCAACATTATGGGTGAGCAAAATATCTTAAATTCGAATATCCGATCCGAACCAAATCGAAATTTAAAATTTGGTTCGGATTTTCGGTTCGGTTTGGTTCGTATTACAATTTTGGCAAATTTCGGATTTTCGGATCGGATCGGATCGGATCGGATCAGATATATTAAAAACCGAATAAATCTGAAATCCGAAATATATATATATATATATATATATATATATATATATAATCTAATTAAGACCTTCAATTTACACTCTTATAACCTAAATATTGAGACATGATATTTTATATACTACCAACCTTATGTATTAATTTCGAATTTTTGAATTTCAGATTTTTCATATTTTTGAATTTCGAATTTTCGGATTTTCGGATTTTTGTTAGGTTTTTTGGATTTTTTATACATTTTCGGATTTTCGGTTCGGATCGAATTTTGAAGTTCGGATTTCGGATTTTCGGGTTCGGATTTTCGGAAAATTCCGTTCGATTCGGATTTAATTTTTAGAAAATTTTGGATTTTCGGATCGGTTTGGATCAGGCAAAAATACGAACCGAAATCCGAATGCTCACCCCTAGTTGTTTCCCCTTTCATTTTTTGCAAAAGCTATCGATTTTAAACAATTATGACTCGACGAAAAATTATACAAATTTGTCGATTGATAAGTTTTTCACTACTTGAAAGCTGACTAGAATAATTGAGAATTTAGCGTCGAAATATATGTATAAAAGTGAATCTTTTTATATAAAGACATGTCAGATTTCCGATGATTCTATTTAATTTTAGACTAGAGTACAAAATTTTTGTCCGAGGACAAATCTACTTATGTTTACTTAGTTTGAGATAGAACTGAAAAAAAGAGAGTAGTAATTTGTGATATATAGGTATATGTGTATGAACTTGTGATAGTTTGGTTCTTTATAGAGGGTTTTCTCCATCTTCCATATATAATAATGTTTTTTCAGTCATGATAATATACATCTCAATAGAAAATAAAATACCTTGCTATGATTATTTTCACATCATGGGCCTGGAAAGCACATGCGAGGTCTGCTTATCCAATGGGCTCAATTTGGTCCATTTAGGCTGCAGCACTCAATTTTTTTTTCAATTTTGTAAAAGTAGAAATAGTGATTTTTCATTTATTCTGTATTGACTTGAATCTCCGACTTATTAATTGGAGGATGAGCGTTTTACTAACTAAGTTGCACTTTATCGTCGCAACACTCAATTTGATATATGTCGAGTTTCATTTTTAAGCCAATCGAGTTTCACTTCTGATTTAAAAGGATATTATTATTATTTTAAAGATCTTAATATTGCTTCCCTCATAAAAAAATCTTAATATTGCTAGTTAATTTTCTTTTAGATACTTTTTTACAATATTATAAATATTTGTATATATATATAAATAAACGACAAGGGAAAAATACTATTTTATACTCAATCTTTGAACTTTTTGTATAATTATACCATAGCATATGTGAATTGTTTTACAACAATATTAATTTATAAGTCGCATATGTCGGGTAACTTTGATATAAAAATATATAACGATATTTTCTCTTTAAAAAAAATTGAAATAAAAAATGGAAAACGAAAAAAAAAAAAGCTATCCCAGTCATCTTCCAAACTCAACCACCCAACAAGAGAGAGAGAGAGGAGAGAGAGGTGGAAGCAAAATGAATTCGATCGCAACTCGAGCACTCAAATCCAAATCCACCAACTTCGCGCTCTCTCGATTCACCCAATTTCTCTCCACGACCGCTGCTCCGCCATCTCTGCCGCAATCCGATTTCCAAAATTACCCACACACCCTCGATGGCCTGCGCCGCAGGCTCGACGACGAATCGCCGTCGCTGGGCGACTTCATCAAGCTTCAATCCGACAACAGCTACTCGGTGGAGGTAGGCACGAAGAAGAAGCCGTTGCCAAAGCCTAAATGGATGAAGGAATCGATCCCCGGTGGTGACAAGTACACGCACATTAAGAAGAAATTGAGGGAATTAAAATTGCACACTGTTTATGGAGCAAGTTTCACTATCTTGGTGGCCGTCGGTTTCAAGGATGCTGCGCCATGGAGTAAAATTGAAGAATAGGCGGCTTCTTTGAAAAATTTAGGGCGCCGCGTATTTGGGCAAAAAATTGGGCAAA
>JAYDZE010275393.1:0-37994 GCA_034509125.1 Monilaria moniliformis
AATAATAATAATAATAATAATAATAATAATAATAATAATAATAATAATAATAATAATAATAATAATAATAATATACACAATCGGCAACAATTATAAAGCTCTTTGGCAATGCGAAATCCCAATTTGATTTCTTTCTTTTCTTATTTGCTAAAAAGAAAATAGAATATTTATTGACAAGGTGAATCTGCTGCTTTTTCCCAAGTTCTGCTACTTGTTTAAGATTTTCTAATATTAAAATCGAGGGAAGAGCTGCAGTTCTACATAAAGAGAGGAGACCAAAATGAAAAACCTAAAAACTTCTCCATTTTTTCTTTTCCTTTGCCCCCTAATCTTCAGTTCTTTTACCTTTACACCCCCTAAATATTCCTACTTCTCATTTCTAGCCCCATAAATTATAATTTTTTTCTTTCTACATGAAAAGTTCAGACTGTAACACAGTATAGTAATTAGCCGCCACGTCTTCAAGTTCCCACAGCCCGTCAGTAAATGCAAACGGTAAATTTTCCGCGGCGTTAAAATTTTCAACACCGTTTTCATCTGTCGTGTTTGGAATCCCGAGCTCATCATCCGAAGCTTCTAGAAGATGCCTCATCACAGACTTCACACTCTCGTCCTCATTCCCGACGCCGCACTCGGCGGAGGCTGGTGGCTGGGAGTGCTCCGCCGCCACCGGCTGAGGCTCAAAGTCGAAGGTGGTGGTGGCGGAGCCGGAGGAGGAGGAGAGTTCTTGCTCGAGGGTGGTGAATATAGCTGACAAATCCTGGCTCAGCTCGTGGTTCGGCTCGTGGCTCGGCTCCGGCTCCTCCTCTTCGTCGAGGAGATTAAGAATGTTATTATATGGCTTTTGGCGCTTCGCGCTTGAGCACGAATCGTCTAGATCGGAGCCGATTGAGTCATCGCGGTGGCGTTTTGGTGAGTTTTCTGCCATTTGAGAGAGAGAGCGAGAAATAAAAGGGGGTTGTGGGTGTGGGTGTGGGTGTGCTAAGTCTAAGCATGGATGAGAGAGGAGAGAGAGAAAGAGGGATGAGGAGAGAGAAGGGGATGGAAAGGTTTATATAGAGAGGGGGAGAATTGAAGTTCCGGTCAAAAGAAAGTGATAATCATTTAATACTAATATTTTTATTTCCCTGAAAAAATATATTTACTTGGTAGATTCACATGGAGAGAGAGAGAGAGAGAGATATGGTATGGGTGGAATGGGGTGTGCGTGTGTGTGTGTGTGTGTGATGCTTTGACATAAAATAAAGTAAGTGAGAAAAGTTAAAGGGTTGGCCTAAGTGTGTGCTTAGCTTTATTTTGATTGTTGTATTAACTACTTTTCCCCAAGCAATTCCAACTAAACGTCTTCGAAACTTAATTTAATTTTTTAATGAGAAAGGCGTGATTTATTACCTTAGCTGGGGACATAACTTATATTTATAGACAGCACTTCTTTATCAATTTGGTGTACGCATTAACTTATTCACCAAGGACGTGCCATTATAATTTGTTGTGCTTATTATCTACTGCTTGTTTATTTTGTGATAAATGGAATTTTGGTTGCTATTCAAGTATGCCATCTAAACTAATAATATCAATTCTCTACAATAATCTTCAAATCATAGTACTAATATTCATACTATAACTTTATGAGTTGGCCCATTTCAATAGATAGGTTAGAGTTATGGGAAAAAAAGTAGTATAAACATACCTATGATTTTATGACCTTACATGTACTTAAACTGCAAGCTGGTCCTTGCACTATTTTTTATTCAATTACACCTATATTCTTATATATACATATATATATATATATATTTTAAATATAACACTTACCTAATTAAATTCAATCACTAAACACTCTATCAAATTTTATCCAAATTGTTTTTATATTATGGAACTTGTACCTCCGCCACTCAAATCTATATTATTGTTGCCTTTAAAAAACAATTGTTAGTTTATAAATTTTAAGTTAAACCGTATATAAGTTTGTGAGTTAATCTATCAATCCCAGCTAAAACCTAGGGATTTTGGAACCTCCTCCCGCTTCCCGATGTCGGCGAGCAGTAAGAAGTATCCTTGGTCCACGGCGTCGGCGACTTGACGAGCAGCCTCTGACTTGGACCTCCCCGTCGACGAACATCGGTAGCAGCCTCGACGTAGGTCACTAACTCGGCAGGAGATTAGGAGGTTACTCGATTTCTAGATTGTGAGATTTTCTAGACATAATGATTTTTTGTCTATGAGATAAAGAGGCAGTGAGAAATTATGGTTGATGGTATATTTTAGTGCTCCGCTGCAACAAGTGAAAAATGGGATGCCATCTGAATTTTTATTTTCCAAGATTGTTGTCTGTGTGGTGTTCAACTGATAAGTGTTGTTGTTAAATCTAGTGTCGCGTTACATTAATAATTAATGTTTTTGCCATTTGACAATGAGATTATGGTTATATCTAAATGTTTGTTAATTTGTATATTTGCATTAAACCTTTGTTGCTTTTTTGTGCTGTTAGTTTCAATTTAAGTTGATTATCAATGTTTCGGTTAGTATGAAATGTGTGTTTTTACCTATCCTTATTACTTTCAAGCATTTTTTACTGGTTTGAGTTGTATTTTGTCATAGTATTTTATTATGACGAAGTTTAAAAATCTTATATTTCTTTTCGAATTTAGGAATGTAAGTAAATCACCTAATTCAAAAAAATCAAAAGGAATGAGAAAATAATCTGATCTTCGACAATTTGTGTTCAAGAAAATGAAATCTCATGATAGTTCAAGCTCTCTGAAATGTTAGTGTGTCTCCTTCATATACTAGTGTGCTCTTAATAGGAGAAAGAATTAGTTTATGATGTTCAACTTTTACCTCATCATCCGGGAACAAGAATAAGTATAATGAATTAGCCTCCAAATGAGCGAGATGCAGTTAGAAGAGCATATATTCTTAATAAACTTTGTTAGCCAAAAATTCACGATTTCCCTCAAAAATAAATTGGAGGTTCACGTCGATTTATTGTTTCTTGGTTTGATAAATGAGATTCACATTTGTTTTATTTGCTACTTGTTTAATAATGAAGTTGGACTTAATGTGAGAGGAGATGCATTTGTGAATGGAGAATTTAAATCGTTGAATAAGCCGGAAATATTTATGAAACATATTTTTAGAGTTAAAAGTGCTCACAATCTTGCTTATGAGAAATATGTGAACATAAGGTATTGCAAAAAAAGTCAATTCCTATTTCTTTTGCTAATGTCACCAATGTGATTAAATGAGAGTATGATGTTCACTTGAAGACTTCAATTTCTTGTTTGCGTTATCCACTGAGACAAGGTTTGACATTTTGTAGGCACAGAGAAAGTGAAGAATCTCATAATAGGAGATTTTTTTTTTTGAACTTTTGAAATAGTCAAAGACGCATAATGAAGCTATTTCAAAAGTGACTTTGGAAAATGCTCTTAAAATTGTCAATTGATATCTCCAACTATTCAAAATGATATTATCAATTATTGTGTTAAAGAAACAACTAAATAATTGTGGATGAGTTTGGTCACAACTACTTTGCTATATTAGCCGATGAATCAAGTGATGTGTCCTAAAAGAAACAATTAGCACTTTATTTGTGCTATGTTGAAAAAAGGGAAAGGTAGTGGAACGACTTCTTGGGCTTGTCCATATTGGTCATACCTTGTCTCTTAGAAGTTTAATGATGTATGTGCTTGTTGAACATTCATTGAGTCCATCTAAAATTTGAGGACATGGATATGATGAGGCTAGTAACATGAAAGGTGAGATACAATGGCCTCAAGACTTTGATTATGTAAGATACTCCAACTTCTTACTATGTCCATTGCTTTGCTCATCAACTTCAACTAACTCTTATAGCCATTGCTAAAAAAAAGCAATTAGTGTGATTGGCTTTTTGATATGCAATCTTGTTGATTGTGATTGGAATTTCTTGTAAGAGAAGAGAAATGATTCGAAAAATTCAAGCACAAAAAGTTGCTCTAACCTTGAAAATTGGTGAACTTGAAACAGGGTTGGGGTTAAATCAAGAACTTGGTTTGAAGATGCCCAAGAAACTCGTTGATGTTCTCTTTACAAGATTCTTTTGGATATCATTTACTTATTTTCTACCATTATTAAGGTTCTTGTGATGATTGAGGAGTGACTCTAATTCGGATGATACGACAAAAGCTCAAGGCATTTTGTACTGACTAGAGTCATTTGATTTGGTTTTTATGCCACAACTAATGACTACTATATTTGGTACACTAATTGTATCTTGCTTTGCAAAGAAGGGATCAAGGAGGGAGGATGGATGAGAGGCTCACTTGAATAAGGTAATCTCATTTTGCAATAATAACGACATTGTTGTTCCAGATATGGAAGCTCGTTATATCTCTCAAAAAATATCAAAGCGTTTTGTTCGACAAGTTTCATATCTTCATCATTTTGGGTTAATGTGTTTATAGAAGTAATTGATTACTACTTCAAGAATTTGATAACCGATTTGATGAGGTTAATATGGAGTTGATCATATGCATGGCTTGGTTGAATCCTAAAGATAACTTCTCTTATTTTGACAAGAAAAATATAGTCAAACTTGCCACTTTTTATCCTTAGTAATTTTTAAACATTGATTTGATGGCTCTTGAGTGCTAATTGATATATTTGGAAGATAAGAAAAGAGATAATGAGTTTCAGATTTTACAAAATATTAGGTCTCTTTTGATGAAGCTTGTTGAGGCAAAGAGAGATTTTGTTTATCCTCTTGTGGTTTTTGGTTATCAAGTTGATTTATTTTTTTCTGGTTGCTACTGCAAGAGTAGACAGAGTATTTTCTGGAATGGCGTTTGTGAAGACTAAGTTGAAAAATAGCATGAACGATCAATATTTGAATTATTGTTTGGTCACTTTCATTGAGAAAAATAAGTTTCTACAAGTTTCCGATGATGAGGTTGTCAATCGCTTTAAAGAAATTAAGACATGTCGAAAAAATTACTTAGATGTTATGTAATTCTCTCTTTGTATTTTAAAATATATGACTTTGAAATTAAGCAATGCTTCAAGATGTACTACTTTTAGTATTGTTTTGTATATTTTGCGTGTTATCTAATTATTTATTGTATGACTTGCACCCTCAAATAAAAAATTCTAAATCCACCACTCTTTAGGAGAGAAAATGATGTAAAGTGGTTTGAGAAATATATATATTATTTAAAATTGTGTGAAAAATAGAAGCCTCACAAATACTAATTGCATTACTAGGTATTTCATTTCTTTTATATATGATTTATTATTAATTATATCGATCTGAGTCTGTCACACCAAATTTTTTCAAATATGTTTTTATCTGTTCTGTAATTTATTATTGTATAAGAACATAGATCTACCTAATGTATACTCTAGATTTCCATGAACAAAATTAAATAAATTTGTAATTATACAATCAATACAATTTACTAGACTCGACTTCACAGAATTTCAATGTGTAAAACTTTAGGTACATAGTTTTGGCTTTAAATGCAGAAAACAGTAATGTTTTAAATTTCATTTAGTGTGACATGGCATCTTAGTTACAGTACTATAAATAACAATTTGCGCATAATTTCACAGTTACTTTATTACGAAGAATGTTAAATGAAAAATAAAGCGATGCGATTGATAATTAATTTTATCATGAAAAATATATTACTAATAAAAAATTCAGAATTATATTTAAACTCGAGATTGTTGGGTATACAGTATACCATCCCTTTCAATGAGAGAGAAAGAGTGTAATGTTTCCCTCCTCTGTTTATAAAGAAATATTTGATGAATAAAATAGATATGATTAATAAAAATTTAATATGATTGAATTATTTTGAATTATATAATTTTGTATTTAAATTAATTTATTATGGCATATAATAAATTAAAGGATTTTCATTAAACTACAAAAAAAGTAGAATTTTTTTTATATAATCATACAAAAATGTATAATTTAGAGACAAACAAAATCAAAAATAATTTTTAGGAATGTATTTTGGAAATTTTGTATTATAAATTAGAGGATGATTAATAATCAATGTAATTTTAGCATGATAAAATAATCAGCTATTTGAATAATTATGTACAAATCAAATTATCTATCACAAACTAAACATGCAAATCAAATATTTAATTAATTATATATTTGATTTGCATGTTTAATTAAATATTTGGCTAAGTATATTCCATAAAAAGAATTGGTTATTATTTTTTCACGTCTAATTATTACATGGAAAAAACAAAAGCGTAACGTGAAATTTTTGACATTATTTTACCCATTAAATTAATTTTAGAATGAAACACTTGCTTAGTTTAGATGGGAGGAGACACTTGTTTAAGGAAAGAGTAATAGAGTGGCAGTGAAGGTGTAAAGTTGCAAATACATAAAAGTGTAGGGGTGCATGCAATGAGGCGCCTACAGTCTCATAGGATTCCTTCTCAGCTGGTC
The DNA here is from genome assembly GCA_034509125.1 of Monilaria moniliformis. Taxonomy (NCBI): domain Eukaryota; kingdom Viridiplantae; phylum Streptophyta; class Magnoliopsida; order Caryophyllales; family Aizoaceae; genus Monilaria; species Monilaria moniliformis. The sequence continues at coordinate 6,455 of JAYDZE010275393.1, forward strand.
CAAAAAAAAAATAAAAAAATGAGAAAGAAATAATAAAAGTAAGGGGTTTGGGTCTTTCCCATTTCCCGAAATGAATCAATGAATAATCAAGATGGTTTCACCATGTATAGCAACTGTTTGATCTGTTGCATCTCAGCCGTCCATTAAATAAATTCCTAACAGGCATTAACATTATTGAATATCTGACAGCGACCTGCAAATTGCAGAGTTCCAACAGCTGCTGCAATTAAACTCGGAGCCGCTCACACCTATGTATGCACGCACATAATTATCGTAGCATGCATATCATACACAATGGGCCGGTCAATGGACATTGATTAAATTTTGCGTACCAGACCTATTTCAAGGACAATTTTTTATACATTTTTACTATATGCAGTACTTATACATAATTAATTTGATCTAGGTCCCAAATTTAACTTTTATATATATATATATATTTCTAAAACTTATTGTGTTTAGTTTGTAAGTATGAGTCCTCTACAAATCTCGACATATCTTTAATATTTTCGATAGGTTTAATTTTCAGGAATAATTTTAAAAGAGATAATATTATAATTTAATATTGAAACTCAAAATTAATTAGGAGATTTTATTTTCATTATTTAAATTGTCTTTTTGTATTGTCAATTTTATAGTTATACATTCCAAATTACAATTCCAACAACCACCAAATACTCCATATGTCCCATAAACATATAGACTATTTTTTTTGTTGGCATCATTTCGAAAAATTGACTTATAAAATGGGTAATATATGTGGAAATGAGGGTGTAAATATTTGGAAAAGAAGATAAAATGACGGGGGTAGGTCCGATTAGGGAGGTGTGAGTATGGAAATTAAATTTCATTCAATAATATAAATTTAGATCCGCCCCCACTTGTGTACAACCCCAGTTGTTTGTATAGTACACCTCCCTGTCTCTTTCTCTCTCTCTTTTTTATTTTTAATTTTTTTATACAATGTTTTTTTCGAACCTTGTTTCAAGTTTTTGGCTGGAAGACAACTTACCTTTATTTCAAATAAGATGCCCAAATATAAAAAAATAAAATAAACAAAGAAATACATGACCTGGCGCAAGTGGGAGCAAATACGTTCCGATGGTGGAACTTGAAACTATAGATAGTTGTTGGATTACTTACAGATCCATTAATTTGATTTGATTTGATTTTTTGGCTTGGATTTGGACTTATTTTATTTGAAGTGTTTCAAATTTAGAAGTTTAGATTATTTTTTAAGTAGAATTTGAGGACAAGTTTGTAACTAATCACATTTTTTAATTCTTCCAAGTTTGAACTAATCACCCTTTTATTTGATAAATACAGTAGCCAATATCAAATTTTATGTGAATTTTTATAGCATTGAAAATTTTCAATTTATGTAAAAATTGGGTGAGATTATCACATCTGCAGTAAATCAGATTCAAATCAAAATTTATATTTCAGTAATATATTTATAATTATAAACACCAATAAAATTATAAATATATCATCATGAAATATATGTTCAATTCCAGATGTTTAGTAGTTTCATGACGAAATAGTATTATACAAGACTTCTTCATTTAATCTTTGTGTTTCTTTGTGTTTGTGTAGTGTGTATGTGTTGTTTGGAGTTGGTTAATGAGAGTGACAACATAGTTAATGGTAATCTAAATTCATACCTTGTTTTCGAGTCGCTCAATTTATACATATTATTGACAGCAAAAGCCACAAGTTTACAACGTGTTAGCAAACAAAACTAGCTAATTATAACTTTAAAATTTGGAATATCCTGCGTTTGTGGAATATTAATATATATGTTTTATTCAAAGTCATCGATTTTTATTGTGTTAAACTGAACTTTCGGATTTTTGTTTTTGTTGCACTTGAAACATCAAATAATCTTTTTAATAATTCGTTAGACATACATTTCTCATTGATATTAATATTCTCCAATGAATTTGGCTTTCCTATTTGCTTTCCTGATGTTAGTTTGTCAAGTGGACACAAAATAATAGCCATAAGAAATCGATACAAATTTGAGAACTTAAACAAAAAGAGATGTACAAGAGTTCAACGGCCCATTTTTAGAACAAATAAAAGTTCGACTGCTCACACTACAAAAAAAAAAAATGTGGGATTTATTGATGGACCGTGGACGTTTCTGTCAATAATCATATTTACCGACAAACTTATGGCATCCTTGGAATCAACGTCATTAAAAAATTTACTGATGGATCTGTACTGCCGTCAAATTTTACTGATGGATCTGTACTGCCGTCAAATTTTACTAACGGACTACCCACGACTTGTGTTGTCGGTAAACTTTTGTCCCGACAGCCGATGTTGCACGAGCTTCACTGTCGGTTTTCCGACGGATAGTTGTCCATCGGTATCACCAACGAAAGTCATCCATCTTTAAAGTTTCTTCCTGAATTTTTTTATTGATGTTTTTTATTTTTGTTTGTTTGTTTAGTTACGATCCTATTTATCTAGTTACAATCCCTATATTCAACAAACCAACAAAGTGAAATAGTCTTCGATGAGTCGTTCTTCCGCGATGTACGAGCGATGTACACAGCCAAAGAAACAAAGGGAATCTTTGAGTTGTACGTCAACATAAGCGAAGATCCGGTCGTCTAAAACAACAAAAAAGCCAAGGCTTTTTAGGAGAGAATTGTCGATGCATATAACGCATGTCTCCAGAAATACGCCTTGATACACACATACAAGAAGCTTCGGTCTTATTTCGACAGAGTGAGCTTGGAAATCTCCAAGTTTTGTGCCATCTTCAAAAACTTGGAGAAATAATGGCCAAGCGGCGGAAGCGAGGCGGGTATTCTATAATCTTCCATGCGAGTATTACAAGACGCCAGCAACAAGGCATTCAAGTATGTCACCACTTAAGAGAGGGTCCAGAATGTCGACAAGTAGGCGGGTGACATGGATTCGGGGTCGAAGCGCGCGAAGCATACCTCAAGCGGCCACTACTCAACAAGCGGCGACGAGGCGTCCGCAGCGGGGAGCTAGAGGGGTAGCTTCCAGTCAAGTCGGGCCCATCTTGTCGGAATAAAGACAGCTAGAGAAAAGGAAAAGAGTCGGCCTTGAGCAGTTGGGCTCCACCACCGCTAGACCCAGAGACGTTTCGCGAGGACAGCGGATGAGTCATATACAACGTGCTAATAAAAGCATATAGCAAAGACACAAGTACTATAACGCCTCAACAAATGGAGATGCAAGATACACTGGAGAATGATCAACAACTCCAAAAAGATTCGGGCATGCTATTGTATGATTTTAGTATTTTTCTATTATTAATTATGTAATAATAGGATTTTACTATGTAATTTTCAATTTTTTAATTATGCAATTTTAGGTTTTAATTATGTAATTTTCAATTTTAATTATGTACTATTAGATTTTTAATTATGTAATTCTTATCATTTAAATAAAATTCGTATTTTTTTAAAAATAGAAATTCAATTTAATTAGACTATGTAATAAATATAAGAAATAAGAAATAAACAAAAAATTTAAGATGAGACGCATGAATAGTCCAATGGGAAGGGATAGTGAAGAGATACAAATGTTCGTGTTCTTTCTTGATGAATGGATATAGTAAAAAAGTGATATGGAGCCCATGAATAGTTAATGAATAGTCCAAGGGACAACGCTATGAATGGTCTTATGCTTCTTTGCCTCCGTCTCTTCCTCTATCACTGACTCTTTGGGATCACTCCATATTTTCTCCGGTGATGAATTATCGTAACAAAGTAATTTGTTAACATCAACCACTAAACTTAATGACAAACAAACACAATGAAATTTCATTTTTACAATTAGGTCGGTCCCTTTATGCTATGCGTTTTATCACAACCACATTTTCTCTAGTAAACTCATTCTATTTCATAAAAGAAAGGGTGGCTTCAACTTAGGTGAGTGCTTATCGGATTGAGGCTTTTCATCATAGGCCTCAACCACATTAACATAACTATAATAGGTTGGCTATATTAACAAAAGGTTCATCTGAAAAAATACATTGAAATGCTAAAACAATATCCTACAAAGAAAAAAGGCGAAATACGAAATATCAACAAAGACATAATAGTTTAGGGAGAAATAGATAAATCATCAACACATATCCTGAGCTATTGATATTCAACTTTTATCTAGTCATTTTAATCGTGCACGTTGAATAGAACATTAATAATTGCAAAATTTAATAAAGTTGTTTCAGAAGCTATTACCAATAACTTCAAAAGACACACAAGATTCACAATTGCATAAGTTTCACATTTCAGAATACATAAGATTCAATAATACACGATATATTCTATGACAATTGCATAACCATCAATACCACATCAAAAAATACACATGAATATTCACACAAGGCGAAAAAAAAATCTGATTCTGGAGATGTGTGGGAATGGGCGGTGCCCAAGGTGGAGATGGTGGTGGCCAGAGGCAGATCAGGACCCGGCGGGAGGCGGATCTATAGGCAGTTATGGAGACGGCTAGAGGCAACTCTTGACCCAATGAAACGAGGTAGCAGTGGGACTTGGTGGTGGGACGAGGAAGGTGACAGAACGAGGACGGGGCGATGGGAGGAAGTGGGAGGAAATGAGGGATGTAGCGAACGTGTGAGTTAATTTGGGTTCACGTTCGGATAAATAATCAGGTCTAACGACGGATTTCCGACGGACACATAATTGCTGATAAATGATTTTCAATCACAATAAATTAAATTTTGATTTTACCAATGACATGCACTGTCGGTGTTACCAACGAACAAGTATCCCGTCGGTACAATAAGTTTAATTATTAAAATTAATTCGAAATTGACCATTATCGACGGATAATTATCCATCGATGTGTTCTCCGAAAAATAATTAGCACGTACACATCATGCCAAATTTCATCGGAGATCCATCTAAAAGACCCTCAGAAATTTTATCAATGGTGTATCTGTCAGTAAACTCCACTTTCTTTTATAGTGTCACCAACAAAAGTTACATTTTTCCTTTGAAATTGAAAATCTAATTATAATATTTATGTCATATATTAAGCATTGTATTGAAACGGAAGAGTTTAAACTTACGCCTATTTTATAAAATATAACCCTTATATTGCATAAGAAAAATATTACGAAATTTGAAGTTTTTTAGACGTATATTCACTTTTCAAGCTATTTTTCGACGTAAAGGGAAATGTTCGTAACTTGAAGTGTTGTTTAATCTTAATTTAGTGGGTGACATACTATTTATTGCATTCTTTCTGATTGCTCTACACAAATTCAAAGTCCACGTAAATTTCATGTAATAGTTACATAATTCTTCTACGAATGTAATTTTTCACACATTGACTTGTATGGTTTCCTAGATAAGGTTAAGATATTTATTTCACAAAAAATGGCTTATTTGAATAAATCATACCTGGAGGCAAACAATAAATTATTCAGCTTCAAAATTAAAAAAAAAAAGTATCTGCTCATTAATACCGTAAACTTTGGCCAAATTTTTAATTTTCACACAAACTTAAATTTGGTCATATAAATCACAAAACTTTGCTGTTGTTGCTGATTTCCCACGGTTGACGATTCTGACAAAATCAATTCTGACGTGGCCTAATTACTCATTATGCAAACATAATGTGGCATAAGTGGCATGACATGGACAGAAATAAAAGACAAAAACAAAATAAAAAGATAAAGTATAAATAAAAAAAAAAAACAAAATATAATAGACGTGTGTGCGTGTCTCTATCTCTCTTCATGTCATGCGTCTCCCCATTTATTTTTTCTCGGCCTCGGCGGTGGCAGAGTCGTTTTTCAATGGCAACAACAGTTGTTCCCCTCATTTGGCAGCCCAATTAAGGACAATGACGACCGTGACGTAGGCGGCGCTAGGGCTCTGCCCTAGGCTCGCACCGAATTGTGTCATGGTGACATTCTTGCAACTTCGGGTGTGCGATAAAGAAATTGGCACCACCGTCTGAGAGCTCATGCTCCGGGGGTTTGATCCGCTCCGCTGCAAACCCCGCACTCCTCCATCTTGTCCCTCTTAGACAACTCCTCATCTGACCCAATCTTGTCGCCTTTCTATTTCCGAACATCAACTCCATCCAATTCTCTTATTCACCCAGCTCCTTCATGAGGTCCTCTCCCGCCACCATGATCTACTCCATTAAGTCCTACCTCCATTCGACTTTGTTGTTGCTTCAGAATACCCTCCGAACTATCCGCCTCATCTAGAAGCTCAGGTAGCTTGTGGATCTACAGCCTGATGCATCAAAATGGGATCTCTTTAAGGCGGCTCAATTGCATTGCAAGATTTTGACAATATGTAACGAGTCAGATTTACCAGGAATTAATGTAGTCAATGTTGAGTTGAAATAGGTCACCAAAATGGGGTAAAAAATACGGGAGGAAGGGATAAAGGTTTTAGAGAAGGGTATGGAGAGTTTGAATCAACCGGAAGTCGGATTAGGGTTGCAGGTTTTCTACAATATGGGTGACTGAAGAAATTTTGATGTATTTTGGTACCGAGATTTTGGGAAAATTTAGGTTACAAAGTATGTACGTGGGTGACGTTGATGAACGATTTATAGCTAGCCTATGCCTTATTTGCTGAGAGACGGCGGGGTGAGATGGCAGAGAGATGGTGGCCATGAGGCTTTGAGATGAGAGAAAATGATGTGTAAAATCCGAACTTAATTTTAATTTCTTTTTCATAAGTTTTATACTAAAACGACGTCGTTTTGGTTCATGTAGACATTCTGACTCGTCAAAACGATCTCGTTTTGGGCCACCTACATTATCTGACAAGACACGTCAGAACCGATTTCGTCAGAAATGTCAAGCGTGGGAAATCTACTACAACAAAATTCATAATTTTTATAACCAAATTTTGAGTTCGTCAAAAATTTTAGAATTCAGCCAAAATTCGTAATATTTGCGACCAATTGCCTAAATTAAAATTAATAACCTCCGTCAAGTAATAGACTACTCTCATATTCCATCCTAAACCAATAACCAAACGCTATACTTGACTTTAATTTTGAACACATTAATTTGAGTTACAGTATATATTAGTCAATGTTCAGATAATATTTTGATTAATTTGTACAATTATTAAAAGTAATTTAACAAAGTAATTTTGATGATCAATTAATGCTAAAAAGTTAATCAAAGAATGAAATAGGGATATATTAGTTAATGAGTTAAAAAATATTATTTTTTATGAAAATAAGCTTATATGTTTCAGACATACGGAAAGTAGAACAAACCTATATACCTGAGACGGATATAGTATATATTATGCTCACTATCTCTTTTTTTAGAGGAGTTTGGACGTTATTGGTAGCATAAAAGTAAAAGCAGCACACACTAGACATGCATCAAGAGATTGAAAATTTCCAAAGTGATGGTTCACTTACTGTGTAATTATGATTTTTTTAAACTTTCGTGTCATATCCTATGCATAAATTTTTTATTCGGCTTTCAATTTCATGAACTTTCAATATATTTGAAAAAAAAGGTTGACTACTTAATAATTTAATCACTAACTAATTTATCTGATTAGTTAATTCATTGTAATTAAGTTCATTATCAAATCAATTCATAATTATTTTAATATTCTTTAAGCAAATGAGATATATATATTCCACAAAAGTAGATACATTATTCTTATCTGTGAACATTCACAAACGTCATTTTGCAATGTTGCAGCTCTATATGATTCTCCTAAATCATAATATATAGTTTGCTATCATTTTGTCATAGTGATATGATATAGTTTAAAATTTAAAATATCATAAATAAACAAAAAGAAAAAAAGGAAAAATATAAAAAGATTAAAAGACGTGAGGTATAACTTAAAAAATATGGCTGCATTTAGATAGCAGTTTCTTTATTTATTTTGTCCATTTTAATTTTCTTCTCTTCTTTTTCTTTCTTTCTCAAATTGAGCAATTTAATTTCTAAGAAAATATAGTATGCTTTATATTTAATTTGATACATGATATATAAAAAGCCAATTTGAAATATGAAAGTAATGATAATTTAAAGTTTGAAATTGATTTAAAACTAATTTTTAAATTTAACTTTAATGTTTCTATTTGTATAGGAAATGGGATTGAGATAACAAATGAACGTCCTTATTAAAATAAAGGTTGGTTATTTACAACTACTCATTTTTTAATTTTATTTTCTGAAAGAGGCAATTCTTTAACTCAAATTCCAATTTTACCCTTTAAATTAAATATATCTACTCATTTTCGACTTTTATATATAATAAGATTTATGCCTCACCACTTAGCATATGGTGGTCCATTTTCGTTAGATTTCTTTGTCAATTTTAAGTTGAATGTCGATTTCTTTGCAAGTCTTGGTTATTTTAAGTTGGTAATTCAATCCCCTGATTGCCCATTAATTCCGTTTAATCACAAGTAATAAATGAGGAGATAAGTAGCACAACCATATATTGTATAAGGATCTTGATCCATAACTTGCAATGGATTTATTTAAGAATATATGAGTAACACTTTCTTTATTTGTCTGACAATAATTTTTTATATATCTAAATAGTGTAATTTCAATGGTATAATCTCCTATTTGTAATAAAAGTAGTCTAGAATATAAATATCACTATTCTACATCCTCAAGTAAAATAATAATTATAATAATAATTCGATTTATTTTATTTTATTTTTGGAACCCATGTCCTAGATATTTATTTAGAAACTTATTGACCTTGTTCCTGGAGGCACAGGTTACTAGTGTGAACTCATATTGAATTGAAGAAATTAATTTCTTATATTGAGTTGCTTCTATCCTATTACATTTCACTCTTTATGTAGAGTTTCAAATTATATTAATAAGGAAATAATATAATCTATTTTTGTCTAGATCACTAATTGATTTTAAATTATTTCATTCAATTTTAACTCCCTTAAGTTTAGTGACAGGATCCCCAATGCTCACTTGCCAAGAACTTTTGCAAAACTTATGGAGTTTGCTGCATTCGTCAAGATATCGGCCAATTGATCTTCAGATCGGATAAATAGCAACTCTACTATACATGCTCAATCTTCTTCTTGATTAAATGCATGTCTACCTCGACATATATGGTTCGATCATGTTGAACTAGAATTTTTAAGATACTAATTGCAGCCTTATTATCGCAATATATTTGACATGTCTTCGATTGAGAGAAACCGATCTCAGTCAACAGCAAATGTGAAATAACCAGATGTAGATCTTCTATCCATTGGGTTACCAACGTAATCTGCAATCGTGTATCCATGTACTTCCAAGTGCCCATTTTTTTCAAATAGTACTCCATGTCCAACTGCGCCCTTCAAATATCTCACAATTATGAGCTCAGCTTCATGATGATCAGCTTGAGGTCGATGCATGAACTGACTCACCACTACAACTGCATAAGCTATATCAGGTTTGATATGAGAATGATAAGTTTCCCTATCCGGAGTTGATATCTTCCTCGATCTGCCAATTCAACAGCTTCTATAATCCGCAGTCCATGATTCAACATGATAGGCGCATCATCTGGTTTATAATCCAAGATCCTTATTTCTGCCAAGAGATCTAGAATGTACTTCTTCTGAACTATGATTCATTTGTTTAATTTGAAAACTTCAATGCTGATGAAATGCTTCACTGCCCTTAAATCCCTACATCTAAAACTCATTAAGCAAATTTTTCTTCAATCTCTCAATCTTCCCAATGTCATCTCTTGTAATAATCATGTCATCGTCATAAATGATTAAACAGGTTACACGGTCACCTCGCTTCTTCAGGAACATAGTATGATGATATCTGAATTACTTTGCTAAAATCGACATCTCTTCATTACATCTGTAAATCTCCAGAGCTAGGCACTTGGTGACTGTTTCAGTCCATATACTGTTTTCTTCAGTTGACATACCTCACAATCTCTAAATTCACCCGAGAATTCAGGTGGTACCTCCATATAAACCTCTTTCCCGATTCCCCATGTAAGAAGGTATCCGGGTTATTGAATTGATGAAGCAGACAGTCCTTATTCGCAACAATCGAAACTAATACTCTGACAGTATTTAGCTTAGCTACCATAGATAACGTCTCCGAGTAATCCATTCCATGGGTCTGCGTGTAATCTTTTGCTATAAGTCGTGGCTTGTACCTCTCAATTGAAACATCAGGTTTTCTTTAATGGTGAAGACCCATCGACATCCAACTGATATCTTCATTTCTGGCAGTTCATACTTCTCCAAAGTGTTGTTTCTGGCCAATGCAGTCATCTCAACTTTCATCGCATCTCTCCACTGCTTGGATTTCATAACCTTCTTTACTGTTAAGGAATTTTTTTCTTCTTCATAAAGGGCAACCTCAAAAGCTCGGGCCATCTCAGAAAGACACCCCTTGATGATGTTCGTCATCGAATATCATGACTTTCGAGCTATTTTCTTGGGGGTATATCTCTTTAGTGGGACACCTCTGTTACTTCTCGGAGGCAAAACATTTTGTCTAGTATCTCCATCCAATTCTGCACTCTAATCTCGAACACCTTCTATTTCTGCATTCTCATCTCTGATGTTTGGAATATCATTGTTAGTTTCAAACACAGAAGTATTAATAACTTCATAATTCCTTACCTCAGGTATCGGGAATGAAGAAGATTCTAGAACATTGTCATTGGGTTCCATGGACTATATAACAGTTTCCGAAGTTGGCTCATTGGTACTATTAACCTTTTCTATTGGGCCCACTTCCAGTGCTAGGTTTGGCATCGACAAACCAGGTTAGTGGGTCACTATCACTTTCACTCTTCCTCTGACCGCTATGGTGGTGGTGATATAAATATTCGGTCTCATGGAATTCACAATTCATAATAGTGTACATGAGACGAGATTTGAGTTCATAGCACCGATATTTCTTCTAATTAATCTCATATCATACAAAAAAACATGTAATGGCACATGGAGTGAGTTTGGTTCATTAATGTTTGGGGATGTGAACAAAAACAGAACAATCGAAAATTCTGGATTGGAGGGTAGGAGCCAAGGGTATTTTAGCTTAGTGTGGAAATGGTTTGGAGAGGCGTTTTTAGGTCAAGAACTTTGGTGGGGAGACAGTTGAGGAGATATATGGAGCTGGCTAAAGCTTTAGGCAAAAAATGTTTTAGGGCTTGTGACTCAATGAACATAGCTCGAATCATCTCGAGGAAGATTTCGTTCTTATATTCAACTACTTCATTTTGTTTTTGAATGTGTGGGCAAGTGGTTTGATGCTCTAACCTTTTGTCTTGACATTGTTCTAGGTGTGTGGGCAAGTGGTTTGGTGCTCTAACCTTTTGTCTTGACAGAACTATTTCATGGAGGAATTATCAAATTCTCACCCATTGTCTAATTAAAAATCCATATATTCTTTTGATATTGGGTATGAACTAAGATATAGAAGTGGGTAAGTTTTTCCAAAACCTCGGATTTATTTTTCAAAAGTATACCCTCATCATACGGATGCAAGCATCAACAAACAACAAAAAATATCCAAATCCTTGACCTCCGAAAATAGGTGCAGGACCCCAAACATTAGAATGAGTTAAGGAAAAAAATAAACTAGCTCTAGAATGATTTGGTCTAAAGGTCAACCAATGGCTTTTGGCTAAGATATAGGTTACAAAGTTTAGATGCTGGGACTTAACTAATTATGTGAAATGGAAGTTTTACATACCCCGTAGAAAGATGTCCCAACCATCAATGTCAAAGTCAAGCTTCCCAGTCTGCAGTTCCGTTAGCCGACATCATAGTGTCTTTTTCTGAACTATCTCGTCCACATAATACAGTCCATGACGCTCAGTGCCACGTCCAATAATCACCATCGTCCTGATATCATGTAAGAGACATAAATGAGGATGCGTCAGCAAAATACAATTTAGCTCATTTGTGACATCATTGATAGACAACAATGTGTGTGATAAAAACAGAACATATAAGCAATTAGATATTCTCAAGATCGGTGAGATTTCTATCATTTTAACTCCTTGAATTGGAGCCGGTTCCCCACTAGCAGTCTGAACATGAATTTTTTCGGTGTCGTGTCCATTTAAGAATGTCAGAAGCATCATATGTCATCGTATCAGTGACACCACAATGAAATATCCATTCATCATATTTCTTATCACATAATTTTTGGATTGTACAGGCAATAAAAACATCTTCTAGGACTTTGAATCGTTTTTCAAAAAGTTTAGGGTTTTTTTTTTAAATATGAGGACTAAATTAAAATTTTCCAGAATCCGAGTGGCTCGACTGTGAAGGACCAAACTTCAATTTTCTAGAGGGACCAAGCTGTAATTTATCAACAATTGGGAGACTCATTTGCAATTTAGCCAAAGAAACATCTTTTATACATTTTCATTTTTAGGAGTCCTATTTTTTAGATGAGGTGTTGCTTCCTTTTTTTCTTCATTCATTTGCGGCGGTGGTTCCGCGCCACCATCCGTGCCACCATCCGCCGCTGTCTGGTCGACAGCGGACACCGCCACTCCCCTTTCTCGTTCGATTTCGGCAGTAGGCAGCAACGGTCTCGGTTCTGCCCGCGCCCCAACACTCCCGTCTGCTATCGCGCTTTGTCATACTCTGTTGTGTTGTTCTAGTCAGCCGCAAAGAGCAGCAACAACGACGCCACGCCTCGGGTAGCGGCGACGCCTCCTTTTCTGTGACTCTGATGAATGTGACTCTGATTTTTACATTTCTTTGTTTGCTTTGTATTGGATGATTAGATTTGAGATGTGCTAAATTAGGATTTTGAGGCTGTGTATTTGATTGTCCTCAATTGTTGAATTTTCTTGTATTTTCTCATTGGTTTCTTTGGTAGGTGATGAGACAATGATCGGTTCCTATGATCGACACTGATCTGATAACATGTGAACTCATATTGAATGGAAAAAATTGGTTTATTGTATTGAGGTGCTTCAGCTCTATTACATTCCACTTTTTATATAAAATGTTGAATTCCAATAATAAGGAAAAAATATAATCTATTTTTGTCTAAATCACTAGATCACATATTGGTAAATTACGGGATATCTCCCCTCATTTTTTTTTCTTTTAACTTCTTATTAGATATACGCTTCAAGCAAATCATCTTATTAGATGTATGTATCTATAGAACTATTTAGCCACATTTTTCATACTAAACCTCAAGTTGCACAAGTTTTTTCTTTTTTTGCCTTTGCATAATGTTCTGCTGAGATGCCAACACATAACAATTAATATCTTTCTTGACGAATCAGTCGATAAAGCAAGGCAACCAGAAATCTGAAAAGTGAAGACCAACGCTAAAAAAATTGCCTACTTTTTTTTTTATATACTAATTATTGCTTAGATTATAATCTTGTTCTATAAAGATATTTCAGAATAAATTATTTATTATATATCTTGGAGTTGGAGACACTGGCGTATACACCTAGTAACAAGGGGGTACAGTTGTACCCCAAAAAAAAATAGTAGTATTATATTATTATTATAATTATATAAGAATATTATTAATTTAGTAATGTATCTCCATCTGTTATACCTAAACCTAAAATTCTTAATTCTAAGCCCTAATTTTCTTACTAGTTTTCTTATCAATCGATTTGAAGAAATGAAAACTCGTCGAAAAATAAATTAGATGTTATGTAATTTTATTTTGTATTTTGAAATGTATAACTTTAAACTATAATAATGTTTCAAAATGTACTAGTTTTATCATTTATGTTAATTTTTTTACGTGTTATGTAATTATTTATCGTGCAACTCGCACCCCCAAATTAAAAATCCTGGATACGCCACTGGTTGGAGATATAAAAAAGGCCAACATTGATAAACAATCCACTTCAGCCACGAGTTTATGGGCCATTGGAAAAGCTTAAACTAGCCTAAAAGAAATGCTTGGAAGACGTGGAAAAACATTATCTTATTCATCTTTACAACCCATCTTTCATTACATAATAAAAAAAAGATTTTAGATTTATCAACCAATTAATTAATGTTGACTTAGTATAAGGATTGGGTGGTTCCAACTAAAAGGGAAGAAGATTCCCTTAAAGATTTTAGTTTTTCTTTAATTGAATAATATATTGGTGGTATTACTAGAATTTCGTATTGAGTTATGAATACATACAATAATATCTCCATTTATTACAACTTACGAGGCATATCAAGAATACTGAGATGAGGATGATTTTTCAGGTGCCCATCCAATAAACTAAAAGCTTGTTCAATTTTTAAACTATATAGGATGGGTTTTGAAATTGCTATCCGTAAGTAATATATGTTCTTGATTTTGATTTTTTTTCAATTATCACAATTGAAATATAAAACTTTATTCACTAGTCAGATAAGTATATTGAGTCTTGAACGACTCTAAGAGGTTTTTCAACATAAATTTGATTTGTATGTTATTCGATAATCTTCTAATCCAATGGAATATATGAGTCGATTGAGATATGCAATATAATATGACTTGTGACAAAAACCACTAACATATACATATAGGAGGTTTATGCACAACTTGTGCACTAAAAAGCCATCATAGCCGTTCTAATAATAAATAATAGTAATAAAATGTCACTAAAATGGGTATCTCAATGAGATAGATGCTTTTACACTTTGTGGATTATAATCATTATTTTTTGTTTAAGATAAAAAAAGGCAAGTCAATTATAGGAAATAAGCAATTCAATTGGTGAATGAAGATTTAGGAGGATATGAAACAGAGTGAAAAATGTTAATATGGGCACACTAACTAATAGCGGGAAATAATTGATCTTATTTTATTACTTGTCGACTTTATATGGTATTATTTGTTTTTTCTAAACATAAAAATCCGTAAGTGCCCTTTTCATGGTCTCATCATTCTTGTTTTTTTTTTTTTTATTTAAGAAAAGGGGCTATTTCATTAATTATCAAGATGAACAATGTTCATCAACCAAGTCGGAAAATCTCCCCTCCATACAATCTTAGAGGAAATAGTTGACGCAAATTGTGCAAGGGAGTGTGCCACCCGATTTGCAGAACGATACATATGATACACACCTATTAAAAGATTGTCTCTTGCCACTTGTAAGATGTCGGCAATATCTTATGGTAGGAAGTCATCGTCCTTGCCCTCCCCCGCCATTGTCTTAGCTGCTAGTAAGGAGTCAGTATATACCTCAATGGGCTGTATATTATGTTCTATGCAGAAGACAATTCCATCAACAATGGCGAGAGTCTCAGCTATCATCACATTGGATCTAGATGGTTTCCTCTCTAACACTGCGGCGATGAGTGCGCCTGTCCAATCCCTGATGACTAAACCAACCCCGAAAAGGCCTGCTTCCTTGTTGAAGAGAACATCCACATCAACTCGGTAGATTCCTCTTGGCGGGCGGTTCCATTTCTTGTCACCACACCGCAGCTCTATTTTCTGCGTACCTCTATATAGCTTCCTCGCTGTGAGATGGGCTTCCCTCATCGCTTCGCATTCCGCTTCGGTAGGTATGTTTTCGTCTGGATGGTCGTCATGCAATCGCCGACATACATAGCGCCAAGTCTGCCACACCATCAAGCACCAGACTTCATAATCTGCGTCGCCGTATTGCTCTCGGATAGCCGCTGCTATGTCTCCAGCTCCCACGAATTCACCCTTGTATGTCACTTCCTTGAACTTACTATGCTTCCAGATCTTGCGTACACTCGGACAGACAAAGAGCATATGAGAAGTCGAGCCCTATCTATCCTTACAAAGATGGCAGATGCCGTCCGAAGGGACGTGGTGGGTTTTAAGGTTTCCAGGAGCTGGGATGAAATCCTTAAAAACCCTCCATAGGAAAAGTTTAACTTTCGGGAATAGTGAGGTTTGCCAAACATGTCGAC
Organism: Monilaria moniliformis; assembly: GCA_034509125.1. Lineage (NCBI taxonomy): Eukaryota > Viridiplantae > Streptophyta > Magnoliopsida > Caryophyllales > Aizoaceae > Monilaria > Monilaria moniliformis. The sequence continues at coordinate 22,343 of JAYDZE010275393.1, forward strand.
TCCACCATTTCTGTTCATTTATACTTGTATGTGCATGAGCTTCGAGTAGATCTTCATGTAGGAGATAAGCCGACTTTACCGTGAACACTCCATGCTCGTTGAAAGCCCACCAGCGTTCGTCGCGCTTCAATTTCTCGCCTATCGGAGTTTACAAAATAGCGCTAATTTCGAAAAGGAGAAAACGATCCTTCAATTTCCAGACATTCCACTGGCCATCATGGGTAATAAGCTCCCTGTACAGCTCCAGTCCTTTGACCCGACCATCCCTCGTCCCGGTCACCCAGCTATCATTTAAAATGCTTATATTCCTGCCGTCGCCCACACTCCAGCGGAGTCCCCGTTCTACCAACTTACTGCTCCCTATTATGGAGCGCCAGACATAAGAGCAATGGGGCCGTGCTTTAGCCTGAATGATATCTATATCCGGGCAGTACTTAGCCTTGAAGGTTCTCGAAACAAGGGTTTGGGGGTATTTAATCATCCGCCATAGTTGTTTTGCCAAGAGAGCCTGGTTAAAAGCTTTCAGATCTCTGAATCCTAACCCTTCCTTGGGCTTTTGGTTTACAAAGCGCCTTCCACCTCGCCCAGTGCATTCTCCGTTTCTCCTCCTTATCCCCCCACCAGAACTCTGCACACAATTTATGTATTTCGTCACAGATTCCGTCCGGAATTTTAAAACATTGCATGATATATGTAGGAATTGCCTGCAACACAGCTTTTATCATAATCTCCTTCCCTCCTGCCGAAAACTCTTTTTGATTCCAGCTCATTATTTTCTTCTTGATGCGCTCTTTGATATAATCAAATTGGATTCGCTTTTGTCTTCCATAAGACATCGGCATTCCTAAGTACCGAGGAGACTCTTTAAGGGCTTTAATATCCAGGGTGTCTCTGATCTCTTTTCCTGTTGACTCTGGAGTATTGGGACTGAAATACATAGACGATTTCTCGGCATTAACTAGCTGCCCCGATGCCTTCTCGTACTGAAACAGAACCTTTCGAATTTCTATCGCATCCTGCACATCCGCTCTAAAGAAGATGATACTATCGTCCGCAAAGAAGAGGTGCGTAATACTTTCTTTCCCATTTACTATGGGAACCCCTCGAATCCTCTTATTTTGTTCCGCTTTATGAAAAAGCGAGGATAACCCTTGTGCACAAATAACGAACAGGAAGGACGATATGGGGTCGCCTTGCCTGAGACCCCGAGTTGGTTGAATTTCACCATATACACGTCTGTTAAGAATGAAAGATGTTCGTACCGTACTAACACATTGCATAATGAGATTACAAAAATGCTCAGGAAACTCCATCTGTCTCATTACTGCCTCCAAGAAAGTCCATTCAACTCGGTCGTAGGCTTTACTCATGTCTATTTTTGCCGCTGCATATCCGATCCTACCTTTTTTCCGGTTCTTTAGCCAATGTTGACATTCAAAGCTAAGCAACACGTTATCTGTGATCAGCCGTCCCTTGATGAAGACACTTTGGTTTTCATCAATAACTCGTTCCAAAACGTGTTTTAGGCGATTAGCTAAAACTTTGGCCACGATTTTGTACATGGTATTACAGAGGCTAATCGGGCGAAAATCAGCTACTGTTTTCGGTCTTGGAATCTTTGGAATAAGACATAGTAATGTTTCATTCCACCTGCCAATATCCCTTTTCTCGTTCAAAACCTCCAACACTTCCTTTGTGATCTCTTCTCCGATAGCCGGCCAAATTTTTTGGAAAAAACTTGCATTCAGCCCGTCTGGTCCCGGTGATTTTGTCGGGTGCATTTCGAACAAAGCCATCTTTACCTCTTCTTCCTTGAAAGGCCGACTCAGAAAGTCATTGTCCTCAACCGAGATACGCTGGTTAATTGATGTTACCACCTCATCAATTTCTTGGCTTTTCGGTTTGTTGGATCGGAACAGATGTTGGAAGTAATCCTTAATAAGCTCCGCTTTTTCCAGTTCTGATTTCCTCACCATTTTCATATCATCCAGCAATTCCGTAATTTCATTATGTTTTCTTCTTTTCGACGCTTGGATATGGAAAAGTCTCGTGTTTCAATCACCGTTTGCCAACCAATTTAGCCTAGCTCGTTGCTGCCATTGAATGGCTTCCATTTCCACCGCCATTTCAATCTTCTTTGTAATCTCGTACAGTTTGTGTTGTGTGCCTTTACCATCAATATGTCGAAGCAGCCTCTGTCGATGTTCTCGCATCTGCTCAATCTACTTTATTCTAGTGTTACCTTTCTTGTTTGCCCATTTCCGGAAGAAGGATCTGCATCCCGCCAGCTTGGTAACCAGGTTCCCTTCCCCTCGCAGAGAAGTCCACTCACATAGGAAATCCAGGATAAAATCTTTGTTCATGAACCATTTATCTTCAAAATAGAATCTTCATTTGCCTTTGTACATGCTTTTAGTGCTTTCCCGTCCAAAAGTACATCGAATTGGCCTGTGATAGAATTGGCCTGTGATCGGATCCGTAGAAGTCCAGATTTTTGGTCATTGTATGCTCAAACTTTCTACGCCAAAGATCATTCACCAACACCCTATCCAGCCTAGCATAAATTAGGTCTTCCGCTCTATTGTTGAACCAGGTATAGCTTTTGTCGGGGTCCGGGGCCTCATTCAGTCGACAGTAAATAGCTGCTTCACAAAATTTGGTCATTTGTGCTAGGGGTCGTATTCTACCTCCTCGCTTTTTGTTTTCGGCCATAATTTCGTTAAAATCACCTCCAACCATCCACGCTTCATCTATGCCATACTCAAGATCTGATAATTTACGTAGTAGCTCCCATGTGAACTTTCGTTGTTCTGTTATTGGGTTTCCATAAAAGCCCGTAAAGCGCCATCTACCCATGTCTCCGTCTACCAGACAATCAATGTGGCCAACCGAGTACAATTTAATCTATACATCCACAACAGCAGTCCACATAAGAATGAGACCTCATTTCTTACCTTGCGAGTCGACACAGAATAGACCCTTCATTCCCAAACTCAACTTCCACCATAAACATTTTCCTGCTACAAGCCTAGTGTCACTGAGAAAAACTAAACTCGTGGTAGTTTTTGCGATCAATTGTCGCAATTGAAAGAACGCACGCTTACCACCCACTCCACGTGCGTTCCATACTAGGCAGCTCATTGTGATCGGCGGGGCTGCCTCGCAGCCTCCGCCGTTGAATGTGTGGTTTTGTCTGTATCAGCTTCCTTGCAAATGTGTTTTATGTGACGGCCTATCTCCTCGTCCACTATGCAGTCGGCCCCCTTTTTTCGTCCTGTCTTCCTACTTTCCAGACTTATGTGCCCGCTCGTCGCCATATCAGTTCCTTTTGATACCAATCTTGCCAATCTTTTCCATCCTTTTTTGTCCCGTGGTTTTGTATCCATCGTTTGAGTTTGACACATAATGGGTTCCTTAGTCATCTCCCTACTTTCATCCAGTAGTAGATGTTGCACTTCTTCACCCCCGTCTCCGGCACTCCCTTGTGGTACTTTTGATATGGATTTTTCCGGGCTGTTTCCTTCTTTGTGAATCACTATCCTTGGGATATTGCTTTGGGTATATGGCGTATCACGCTCGTCCTCCTTTCAGGGTATCTCCTCCCGTCTTTTGCTACCACCGTTGATTGATCCTGACGATGTGGACCCATGCGGCGTCCCGCTTGGGTTGCCTTCCCGGCGAACACGTCGCAACTCTGTTGTTCGAACAGCCTTTAACCAAGGTCCAAAGAGTTTTTTTGTTTGTTCAACGCCTCCATCCTGACAATGTCGAGCAGTGTGACCAACCCGACCGCAGGCTGAACAGAACTCATGGAGTCTTTCATAGCGTATCAGGATGGTCTGGGAGGCCCCCGTGTTGCCATCAGTTACTCGGACGCATCTTTGGAGAGGTTTATCAACAGCTCTCGTAACCCTAACTCTCGCATACTGGCCAATGCAGTTGCCTCCGGCCCCCGTATCAATCTCTTCAACTTTTCCCACAACTTCTCCTATTTTCCGAACCGACGAGGGATTCATACACGCTAGGGGTAGATTATGGCACTGGATCCACGTTGTAAATTCCGTAAACAGGACATCTGTTGCCTTCTCGAGACCTTGTGGTTCCTTAAAGAGTAACAGATTATCAAAAAAATGCCACGGGCCATCGTAAAGTGCGTGGCTGCGGTCTCGTTGGTTTGTGAATAGAATCGCGAATATATTGTCGCCAACTATTTCAATATTTGTGTCGCCTCTTGTCTGCAGAATACGCGGAAGATGTAGCCTCAACGTCTCCCGATTCACTATTCTGGTTGCGAATATTTTACCAACCACCAGTTTTGTTGCGTTGAAAGCATGCGAGGATCCTTGTTGTTCCTTGGTTTGTCCATTCATCATGACCACCGCTGCACTAGCCTCCTTTTCCAAATCTAACTCCTCCACCAGGCGACTTATCTCGTCCGGATCCATTCTGAAGTCTCGACTATCCTCCGCTTGGAGCAAGTCCAAGGAAAAACTTCCCCTTGGATGGACAGGGGTACGACGTCTCTTCTCTAAACCCTGGGCGCCGCCTAGGGTTTTACACGAGAAGGAAAAATACGAGTCGTCTCATCATTCTTGTTATTTTTACTTTTAAGGGAGAAAAATAGGATAATATAAACTAATTGGAGCTCAGTAGTCAGTACAATGGTAATCTCCTGATCATTCTTTGTTTTTTAATTTCCTAATCCATTTTAATTAAGGATAAATTTTAATTCCTTTATTTGAAGTTTGTAAATTTATCTTTATTCTCAGTAGGGGTGAGCAAACTACCCGAAATTCTAATATCCGAAACGAACCAAACCGAAATTTAAAATTTGGTTCGGTTTTTTTCGGATTTCGGTTCGGTTCGGTTTTGATTTTTCACAAATTTCGGTTTTTCGGTTCGGTTTGGATATACTATAAACCGGAAAAAAAAACCGAAAAACCGAATTTATATTTAATATTATATATACATATTTATAATATAATAATAACTAAATATATGTATATATATTTATATATGTATATATATTTAATATATGAATATATTTATATATATATATATATACATACATACATTTTTTGTATTTTTGGATTTTCGGTTTTTCGGATAATTTTATGATATTTCGGTTATTTCGGTTCGGATTGGTTTTCATAGTTCGGATTTCGGGTTTTCGGGTTCGGTTTTCGGGTAATTCGGTTCGGTTCGGGCAAAAAACTGAACCGAAAACCGAATGCTCACCCCTAATTCTCAATAGGCAAAGTGGATGCTTCCGCTGTTGACATTGTAAAATTATTTCATTCGCAATAAGCAAAGCGGATGCTTCCGTTGTTGACATAGACAGAAGGATGCTGAAGTTGGAATTTTCCTTCCCTAGGAGGTCAAAGTTAATATGCACTGTCACCTTATATAATCAACAATAATTATTCGAAGAAGCATTATCATAGTGAAACATTATATGTAATAATGTATAGAGAAACATTACTCCTCATAAATGTTAATCAAATCATCCATTAGTTTCAGGAAATATTTTATATTTGATCCTTCTATTCATGTGTGAGAGTATTTATGGCGAAAATTTGTTATCATATACTCGTAATTTTCAATAATTAATACTTATTATTATTTACTATAGCCCTTGGTAAATTTACCAAATACGAAAATGATATATCTAATATTATGGATGAATTTACCAAATACGAAAATGATATATCTAATATTATGGATGACTGGTCACGAAGGGACCGTTTCATTTTTATAGGCTGGTCCGGCCTATTGCTGTAATTTTTTAACAGTCGCAGTTTCTACTCCTACTAATAGTGTAGCACATTCTTTATCGACCGTAGGATCTTGAAGCACAAGGAAATTTTACTCGGTGTCAATTAGGTGGTCTGCGGACTTTTGTTGCTTTGCATGGAGCTTTCGCACCAATAGGTTTGTTGAACAAAAATATAGTATGTGGATACCAAATCATGAGTCGTACACAAACATTGTAAATAATTGAGGAACACTGGCACATCCGAACACACCCTAACTAAATCCTAATTATGATTAATAAATTCTAACTGAGAATTGATAAATTCCAATCAAATTTAATCAGGACTGATGCAGCCTATATTTGGATGCAATAAGATATTGCCTAAAAAATATATAGTATAATATCAACCCGAACCTGAATATTCAACTCTGTAGACGATCTTACACAAGCTAACATAAAAACCTTAAAATGAAGACAAATTCTACAAGTCAACATGCTTACCAAATGTTATGAAAGCCCATGAAATGTTACATTACAATTACACTATTATACAATCATGTTACTGTGGCCATAACGTGCAACTTAGCAAATACACATATTAACCAAAGATGAAAAAAATAGATACTACAATGAATCCATTAAATATTATATTTTCACTAAACATACAGACAGAATATGGGGGGAAAAGAGCAGAAGGTTTGATGATAGAATATTAAATTATTAATGGCACCAAATTGTGTATATCCTCCAAATTTATGTGTGGGTTGATCCACCCACCACTCATCTACATCTAACTATCTATCCATCCATCCATCCATCCATCCATCCATCACCATTACCTATTCATGCTTCTATCTCAAAGCAACAACTCTATTAAGTATAGCATCTATAAAATCCAACGCAATTAGCGTGGTCGATAAACCTGCAAAGACTACGCGTTGATAACGAAACAAACCAACAAAAACCTAAGCCAAGCAATAAATTAGTACCAGGTCACCAAGTTTGGCTTTGGCAACAAATGCAGCTTGAAAATGGCCCTGTAAATTCTGCATGAATCACGCATGAAAGCAAATCCCTACAAAATCTGCAATCAATGTAAAGACAGAAAGCATCCATTTTTTAAGGGTCAGCATACAGATAAGAAGATGGAGCAGATGTCACTCAACCTAAATGGAAGGTCAAAAAGCTTAAATGAGAATTTGTCTACATCCCACTATAGAGATATCGATCAATGAATGCACGAATAAAATGATGCAAACCAACACCTGTAATGCATGCAGGCAAGAGTTGAATTGAGAGGATCAGGTGGTGTGGACGTGGTTCTGCCTATCTAGACAAGAAAAGCATCTAAAAGCAGTTGATGCACAATATGCCATGTTTGAATGCAAATGACAGATGAGATCAACAGAATATCTGCAAAGCACACAGTGAGAAACAAATAATACAACTAATATCAGAATAGTGTAGCAGATTTAGCTACATAATCTAATTTAACCATATTTAGCTCTGGCCTGCTCAAGAATTAGGGACATCAATTTGAACTATTATTTACCTCAAACAACATCAAAACCCAACCAAATTCACCTTTGCAAGTATGTATTTGGCATTGCGACTACTTTTAAGGATGCAAGAATTGAATCTTGAAGATATTATTAAAGCAACACATCCTAAATTCAACGAAAAAGCATTAAGAACATAGAAAATTGAATAATGTTAATACTATAATAGGATGTTTTGCTATAATGACAGATATGAAGGAACCAGAAAAGACAGCGTACAACTATAACAGAGCTGCATTGTTGAGATTAAGCATATAACTAATTGAAATCACTAAATAGGCGGTGTTGCCAAAAACAATGTCGGGCTCTATTAATTCCTTTGCGATGATTTCAAGAAATTTAGGACCATAAAAGCTCGAGTAAGCTGAATTCTATGTTTCATTTAAGAATAAAACTTAAAGCCAACAGAAACGCCTAACTCTCAAGTTAACGAACCTAATTCTTTGCTATGCAACGCCACCTTGTCATATTACTTCACTGGTAGAAGACAATCCAGAGAAAGAAAATATTGGATCATGTTTGAAGAGAATAAAAAAAAGCTACTCAAGACAAGCTAATTGAAAACACTCAATTGTATCTTGAGTAATATCTGACAATCCTCCCTATCCTCGTCCAACTTTAAAAGAAGGTAACAAAACTAAAATAGTTTGGAAAAAGTACCCATTAGCAAGAACCGGGTGCATCCGGAAACCAATTGTGAACCACAAGCATACAACATCGAATTTGTATGGTGCCTGCAACACGCAGATATTCAGCATCCCATTACAGCACAATTATAGACAAAACTGGCAGATCGCTTTTGGCCAAGCACATCCCACCGTGGAGGCGCTTCACTCGGAACCCACGAATTCACTTGAATAAAACCCTCACCAGCATTACGAGGCCCCCCAATAACAATAAGACGATCGCCACACGCTCTAAATGCTAATCCCCAACCGTACATAGAATCAGCACGTTCCGGCAACCTACCCACGGTGATCCAAACCCTACTCTCCTTGTTATATTTTCTCACCTCCATAGCAGCATAATCTGCAGCAAACAATTCATTATTTACAACGGCAATCAGAGGTGGTGCCTCAGATGTAGCAGGCGGCTCGTTATCTCTTGGTGCGCCAGTCCGCACGGGGGACATGTTGAGAATCTCTGTCCAAGTCCCTTTTTCCAAATCATATTCCTCTCCGCACATGAGAAGCTTGGATTCGGCTCCTCCTATTCCTCCAATCACGTAAAACTTTCCATCCATGAAAACCGCGGAACACATTTTCCTCGCTTTCTTCATGCTTGGAAGCGTCATCCACGTTCTCGTTTCAGAATTGTATAACTCAGCAGAGCTGAGGATATTGCCATCCGAGTCACACCCGCCAGCCAATATGGCAATTTCTCCGAGGCTCGCAGAGCCAAACAAACACCTAGGCTTGTTCATGCTCATTCCGGTTGTCCACGTGTTCGTCAACAAACTGTATCTATAGATCACGTGCGCCATGGAATTTTTCCCGAAAACAAGAAGCTCAGTCCCAACAGCCAAAGATTCCTTATCCGCAAACACAAAACTATCGTTAGAATACATTCTGGGCAAATGCATCCAACGGCGCCGTATAGGGTCAAATGCTTCCCATTCAAGCAGCTGGCAGGAAAAGTAAACCCAGTGCTCGACTAACCCATTTTTCCGCCTTAATTTATACAGCTCTCCACTACGGACAAGAGACCGGAAACTCCGGTTCAATGATGCAATTGAACCATAATCAGCCCGGGAGCACCGTATAAGACAACTAATCGAGTTGTCAGGACCAATGTCAGCAATCAATGAGCTCGAATCTGAATTATCGCCATCATGCCCCTGGCTGCTCGATTGGTCAGAAACCGACTTTAAAATCCCACCAATAGACAAATCTGTATCTACTTGATCGCCCAAATGCTTGGACACTTTTTTTACGACGCCATCTTCCTCCCCATTCGTTTCCAAATGGCGCTTGCCCTGCTGAACCTCGACCTTTTCAGCCCGGTAGGTCATAGGCCAATTGCTTTCTCCTTCACACGTCATCAGATGATAGTCCCTCGACACCAAACAAGGCCGGTCTTGCAACATATCTTTGAATACAAACCAAAATCAGCACCTGTTTTTCAGCTCTTTTTTTTCTTGAAAAAAAACAAAAGGAGATGAAGAAAAGGAAAACCTAATTCTTGTTTTTGGTCAGAAGCCCAGATCACTGCAAAATATTCATGCATAAGTTTGAGATCAGAAACTACTGTATTACAGAACCAAATTAAACACAACCAGAAATGCAATAAGATCAAAAGCCAGATAAACTTGCCAAAATTCATGTGTAAATTCTAACTGCAACTTACCAAATTGGATTTTCAAGAAAAAGGAAATCTTAAAAACTGGATTGCACGAGGGGCAGAAAAAGAGGAAACTTTTCACTCCTAGCCGTCCGTGATCCAAATCCATCAACAAAAATCAAATTCTCATAAATAGCAAACAACATTAAAACTCGATATTTGAACAAAAAACGACTGAATAACAAGCAAAGAAACGTTTCGAAAAGCAAATACAAGATAAACCCAGATTCAAAAACATTGAAAATAAACAAATAAATCAAGAGTTTCAATCAATTGGAACATGCACAAAGCTAGAAGCAATATCACTAGATCTTTAAAATTCAGATCAATTATCACGCAGCTGCCCACAACTTCACAAAAATCAAAATGTCAAAGCCAAAAGCTCGAACCTTGCATTGGCTTTCCTACAGCTTCTATTATTTCCTTACGTTAGATCTATCAAAAATTGAAGTTTTTTTACTGTTAAACATGCTAACAATAAGCACAGACAGAGCAATTGAACAAGATTCAAAAATAGCTTGCAAGAAATAATGAATTAACAATGGACGACATAAATCATAAACAAAAGAGAGCAGACTTACAAATTTAAATTATAAGAAGAAAAAGAAAGAGGGCTGATTGAAGCTATGCGAGTGCAAATTCTTTTCTTTCTCGGCCCCGTTGCATGTAATTAGACACCGGAGTTCTCTTTTTTTTGCTGTAATATAGTTCTCTCTTTTTTCTTTCCGGTTTTATTGTATCTTTATGGTTGTGAAGTGTGTGTTTGTGTGTGTATGAAAGAGAGAGAAGAGAGAAACTTCAGTTTCAGTTCTTGGCGTTGTAAGAGAAATCCTTTGGATTCCCTCTGCATATCAAAGCCAGGGGCTTCGGGCTTCGGCTTCGGCTTCGGCTTTGGGGCATAATCTTTGGACTTTGGAGGACCCCTTTATCTCTCTCTCTCTCTCTCTCTCTCTCTCTCTATCGATCTATATCTATATCTATATTTTTATATATAACCTTATATTTATTTTTGATTATGTTTTCATTCTAACTGTTTTCTAATTAGCATTTTTTATCTCTACCAATTGACAAATTAATTGCTCTCCATAACAAATGATATTAATACATAATTTATACCCCATTAGTATAGAAAAATTAGCATGCACTGTTCATTCATGAACGTTAAACAAGAATTTATATTGTTGAATGAAATTAGTAATAATGGATTTTCTATAAATTTAACCCTTTTTGTACTTGGGAGTTGGGCGTCTATGGCAGCTGTACAATTACTATATTAATGTTTGTTTTCCATCATTGGATCGGTAAAAACACATGGACATATTTTGCAACATTTTCTTCTTTTTTTCTTCTTAATTTTTACTTTAATCAGAGTTCTCTGGTAATTGTCTCTCTCCTCTGTTTATCTTTTCTTTTGTTTCTTAATTTTTTTTTTCAATTTTCTGGGAGAGAGTTAACGAGGTGGCGTGGGACCCAATTCCAGGCTTATGTTCGCTTCCTCTCTGGTGGCGGAGGGGCCACCCAACACCGGCGGCGGCCGGTGGCGACACGTGTTTCTGTGAAGGTGCGGCGTGGACAAGTGGGCTTCGATTTCTCCACGTTCACAGCCTATCAAATTTTAAATTTTTGGAGTAGAAAATATAAATGACGAGAGTCAAGAATTTTGGCAAGGATAAAAACAACATTCACTCATTCACTAACAAAAAATTGGATCTTCAATATCAAGCGTTCAATTTCATGAAGTGGAATCGATTTAGAGAAACTGTACAATAGAATGAATTTATGGAATGAAAAAAAAACTATATAAAAATGTTAGAGAAAATGTGACATGTCGCACTTATAATAATTTATAATTTATAATGTATTAATCTAAGCCTTCTGATAAATTAACCACACTTATCTTCTTTAGGGTTTTATCTTGTATCCCACGTTCTTTATAATATGATATCAATGGTTAACTTATATATGCAATTTTTCTATTGAATAAAAAATTACGTAAGATTATTTTACGAACAAATATCGTGTGGGCGAAAAACTGATAAACCTAATAACAGGCTGGGGAACAAAAATTGCAGAGAACAATTTCGTGCTCCTATGTTATAAGGGAAGAAAATTTTGTGTGCAGGGATGCTCATAATTTTCGCCGTCCACCGTTTAAAGGTGATAGGATAAGTCAGGGATTCAAATGATGATTATAACTAAATTTCCTAATGAGCTTAATTCTTTAAGTTTGAGTCTATTAATATTAATCGACTCCACTTTAGAATTTATATTGAATATGTAGCCTGATCCATATTAAGAATATGACTTACTTTTAATTAAATATTTTTTTGTGTTTAAGATTTTTAATATCTATTGATTAATTTAAGCTTGCTGTTAGCTTTAATTAATTAACTTTTTCAAGAATTCTACAACTCAAAATCTTATATTTATTATACTGGAAATTAATCTAACTGACCAAATAAAATCTCTTCGAGCTCCTCTTGAGATTATTATCAACTCTGGTTCGTCCGAGACACGATTTTATGCAATAATAATACTAATATTTCTTGTAAACTAATTACCACTTTCCAGCATATCAAAATATAGGATTACAAGAAACCTTCACTTTCTAATATATCAAAATTGTGCATAGTCAGCAACATATACTCAATGTTATCTACATAGATTAAAAAATAACAATCGTCGATATCTCATACTTCTAGTAATCAACAAGGAAGTATTTATCTCACTATGAATCTAATTCAGTGTTATACCACACCAATATCATTGGTTAGCTAAGATAAGCGCAAAACCTCGTACTGATATGTATTGCAGTCTTTCACAATAGATTGTCCAAATCTATTTAGACTGCGAACTTAGTTTATTCTACCAAGAAATCGACTAAAAGATTTTCTGTGATTATCGATCCACTAATCAATTTACAATGTAGAAAATGAACTTTGTTTGCAGACAATACAATCAACGGGAAATAAAATACAAATCTTGTGACAAAAATACTTTATTCTCATTTAATCAAATAAAATAGATTTTAACATATAAAATAGTTCAAAGCATGCTTTTTAATATATAAATCAACACAATCTTCCCTTTCCTTTTTTTTTCTAAAAAATTAAAATTCCTCAACTAAAAAAAAAAAAAAAACTTCTTCCTTTCGTTATTGGAATTCAAATTTCTCTCTTAGTTAATAGATATAACATTTAATTTTATCGAAGCCTAGCCATGATTGAATGTAGGAGGGTTACCGAGTTCAAAAAAGCCATATATTATTAGTAAATAATGAAATCTCATTAAATTATAGGTAATAAAACCCACATTCAATTCGGATGTTTCTTAAATTTCGATTAATCGTTGATAGGGGTGCCAAAATGGGTTCGGGTATTCGGGTCTACCCGATCCCGATCCGATACCCGTCGGTATCGGGTACCTATTATCCGATAATGCGGGTTCGGGTAAGGGATCGGGTATTTAGAAAATTATTTTATCGGGTATCGGGTATACCCGAATACCCGATTGATTACCCGATTAAATTGAATTGTGAAAATGCTTTTTGTATTTTATTTGTAAAATATGTATATTAATTATGTGTTTTTGTATATTTCACGATTAGATAAAATTTTAGAAAGAAACAAAAGAAACCAAATAAAATCTTTAGATTTATAATATTCGTAAAAATGCAAATCTTTAATTATTTCTGTTGGAAAATAAAAGGACATGTTCTTGAATATATATAAATATATATATATATATAAATTTTCAAAAAATAAATGAACTAATAGATGCAAGGTTTTTAGTTGACATATTTATTTATTTATATTTATTTGCATGAAGTCTATATTTATTTATTTATATTTTATTTGCATAAAGTCTATAAGAAAAAAATGAAAATCAGATAATCAGTTATCCGAATACTCGGGTTCGGGTATCTGAATCGGATATTCAGGATACCCGAAAATGCCTTCGGATCGGGATCGGGTGCTATGATTTTGTGATTTTCGGGTTCGGGTACCCGCGGGTGCCCGATTCGCCACCCCTAATCGTTGAATAAATCAAAGTAATTTGGACCGACAACTTCATCATTTGGTGCTAGCCACTTTTGACATTGACCTAAATTAGTACAAAAATCGTGTCCTTATGCGAAGAATGGTCAAAATTATGTGCTACTTTTGACGGTGGTTAAGGATTTGGATGTTATCTCTTCAATCCCTCTTAGATTAATTAGTTTGTTTGGAACGGTTTTGGCAAACTTAATGATGATTAAGTTAATTAAAAAAAGTTCGAGCAGGGCTAAAAGTTGCACACCGTCCTTAGTGATTCCACACCTAATCATAATGTTTTCTTCTTCTTGCTTTCCCTTTTCTCTCTTAATTACAAAATAAATAAATCGATTCAGCAAAAGAAAGTAGAACAAATTTATAATTTTTTTTCTCTCATAATTTTTTGCTTGCCCTCTAGAATTACAAATTCATCACTTTTGATGATAATATGACACAGTAAAAAATGTTCATACGCATATGTGTGTTGATTTAATAGCAGAATGATTAATGCACGGAACCGAAGGTCACGGGATTAATTCCACAGTGAAGTGATATTCAAATTCAATTTTGCAATTACTAAAGAAGAAAAAAACGTGCATGTTGTTTTTATTATAAACTATTGATGATGATAACATAAAATTCATGTTATTTTCTTCGATCTTCATTAACGTGAGAGTTCGCAATTTTTTTATCTTATTTTACTAATTAAAGCATTGTTTAATTAATACAAATTTAATATTAATTAATTATTAAACAATTAATTATTCTAGCTAAATTAAGATTTATTAATCTATGTCAAATTTGCTACCAATTAAGATCGGCAAACCCAATTGAAACCCAATCGAAGATGGAGATCAGAGATCGACGACCATGGCAGCAGGCGCACAACAACCACCACCATATTCGACCAAAGTCGTCGCCTGCACACCACTATCACCGTCGACCAGAGGCAGCGTCAGATATGGGCTAAGATGGAACAAAAACTCAGTCACAAAAATGAGGTGGAACAGAAACCCAATTACCACCACTAGAAACCCAAGAAAAAGATGGAACAGAAACTCAATCACAGCTATGCCGAAAGTTGTCTCAAAATAGTGGCTCAGATTTGAAATCATCACAGCCGTGCCTCGCACAAGAAGGAGGGCTGAGAAACGACGGCTGTGGCGGCGGCGGCACATCTACCACTACCACCGTTGACCAGAGGCGGCGGCGGCACACCACCACTACCGCCAGTCTTCACCGCCTCGAGGGAGGGAGGGAGAGAGAGAGTTGCAGAGGGGTATAGAAGAAACCAGAAGAAATATTATAATTATCGCAACAAATTGGTGCGATAACTAAATGGGATGCAACAGTTCAAAATAGTAAATTATAGACACTATTCATGCCGAGCCTAGATAAATAAGCTGCGGCCCATCGGGCCTACATAAATCAAACATGGGCTACCAAACACTCAAATAAAACTATTGGACCAAGATTAGTTATCTAATCATATCTTTATCTATACTGCCAAACATATTCAACTTATTTAAAATAAAAATAATACACGGGAAAAGTTAATTGGGCACCATCAATGCATTTCATTAATTTAATTTGATATGCACCGACCTTTCCTTATGTGTTATCCTTATGAAAACGCTAGTCACGATTAATCGTTATTTAATAATATTTGTATAATTTGATCGGTGTTATTATAGGTAAACACGTTCAAGATATATAAAACATCAAGCTTTTTTTTATATCGTAACGAAGGGGTGAAACGACTTTTAGGTAGGGGTGAGCAAAATATCCGAAATCCGAATATCCGATCCGAACCAAACCGAAATTTAAAATTTGGTTCAGATTTTTCGGATTTTCGGTTCGGTTTGGATTACATTTTTGGCAAATTTTGGATTTTCGGATCGGATCGGATATATTAAAAACCGAATAAATCCGAAATCCGAAATATATTTTTAGTAATATATATA
>JAYDZE010275394.1:0-19232 GCA_034509125.1 Monilaria moniliformis
CTAGGCCCATGGGCTTATAATCTTTTGTCTACTTTAATTAATTAACAGTCCAACTATAATTAATTAAAGCCCAATATCCTAATCTAGTCCATATATCTTTCACAGGTTCGATCTGAAAGCTGCCGGCAGTGGCGGATCCGGGGGGCGGAGGGGGTGGCCGACCCCCCCCACGGGCAATTTCCCCTTATCTCCGCCGGAAAACTGTCATGGTCGCCTCCTCCCTTAGCCGCCGCCCCGCCCCGAAAAAGAAGATGGCTGAAAAATTTAGTTTAACGCAACTAATTCTGCCCCCTCCGTTTTCCATTTCTGGATCCGCCACTGGCTGCCGGATAGTAGTAATTAGGGCAAACTCCACCAGAACTAATGCTTCCCTTTATAATGTCAAAGTACTCCATACAACCACACCAAAATTATTCTATTCTGCAGTAATTTCATCTTCTCCATTACATTGAGTAGAAACCAAAAACTAAGAAAATAAGCATTTTAATCAATAATTTTGTCCCAATTATTTTTTAACATGTATTTCGCTATCATACGAAGACCAAATTGAGACGGGTGATAAACGAAGTGCACCAAATCTATTACAAAATTTACATTGAGTTTGCTCAAGCTCATAATCTACTTGATATATTCCTCAATAACATATTGATATATTATGAATTTGAAGAAAATTAGAATCTAAATCCAAAATCACGGAAATTAAATAAACCATGAAGGTCGGAGCTTACCTCGCCGGCGTTCACCTCTGCTCCGTCGTCACATCTCAGTCTCTCGTCAGCGTCAATGTTTCGTTTCCGCTGTGTTGACTGCTATGTATCTGTTTTCATCTATCTACTTCTCTATCTTTACTCACACTGGTGTTCCACCCGTGCGATGCATGATCTTTCAATATGCTTCATTATTTGGTCATTTTGAGTACATTATTTCGTATGAAGAATAATTTTATTATACAGATAACAATAATCATAAATGTACACAATAATAATTTTGATTAATTTTTAATGGATATGGATAATAATAATAATTTAAGACATTTAGGAGACTGAAATACAGATCAATTAGCAAGACTTTTCTCCTCCACGAGCAAGTTTGAGATTTGAGTTACCTACATCGTTTAATGATTATGTGTGTGATGAGTGAGTGAGCCTCAAGAAACACATATGTTTAGGAGTGATTGATATGTTTAGGGGTGATTGGTAAGTGAGCCTGAAGAATGGTGCCATTCATTGATGTTTTCTTCAATCAAGTATTGTGGCAAGAAAAAAATCACCTCAACTTTTATAATTTTTTCGAATCATTAGCAAACCAATTGTAATAGATAGGGGACACAAAGATACTATAACAAAACTATAAAAATAACAAAACTAAAAAAAGATAACAAACGAAAAAAAGATAACAAACATACTACAACTTAAGCTATTTTTGTTAGTGCAATAAATTAATGTTGAAAAGAAAAAACTAAAAGTATATACAAAAAAAATTCACAGTGAGATTGAAGAGAGAACGCACAACTGAAAATATGCACAATGACCTGTTCACTCGTAGATCAGATGTGAGAATCGGTATTTATAGACAACTGCTTAGATATATTGGCTCTATTCTGAGATTTCAATTCAAATTACAATATTATACAAATCACCTCATAGATTTTTTTGACATGTTTCAGAGCACAAGGCTCAAGATCTATACAATTCAGAGCACAAGGCTCCAGATCTGCTAAAACGAGATTGAAAAGTAAAAAGTGAATCACTATAGCTACAGTAATTGGCATCTTCGGATGTTATTGTCTGTTACACGCCATGTTCAGAAACACTGTGAAGTCAAATATATCATGAAAAACTTAAATATAAACTACGATAATATATCAGATGTTGGGTTAATATTTTTACCATAATGAAATCATGATTCTTGACGGGAATATAACATTTGGCAAATTGCTCCTTTTTAGTATTAGTATAAATAGCTAATAATATAATATGTGGGCTGGGCTTGACTTGGCTAGTAGATGAAACCTCTAATTAATTAAAGAGAACCCAACTAGCTAAGGCCCAATAGCTGAACAGCACAAAAAGCCTATTTAAAAAAAATAAATAGAGGACGGATGGTACCGTGGCAGCTTTGCAGTCTGTAAAAAAGAAGGGTCGCATAATGGGTTGGGGAAGGCCGGAAGGGACAGAGGTGCGGAAGCTATGGGGTCGGCAGCCGATGGAAGGCGTTTACCGGCGGCTCTCCGACCCCACCTAGCTCCGCCATTGATTGCAATATATATTTCGCTTCAATAGATTAGGATACACATGCATATAAAGGTAGTCTTTGCTTATTGTAATCATATATAGCAATTGTCTTTCGAAAAATTAAGGCTAGGCGGCATGTATTTCCAAATATCTCAGTTGGTATGGACTATAATATATACATATACATATATATATACATAATAGATATATATGATTATGAGAATACACACATAGGCCCACCCAGAAGGTCAAGCAAAGGCTAGAATCATGCATATTGAGACTAGTTAATTACAAGCCTTGCAGCATATGAACCTATTATTCGAGTAACACAGCGGCCATTTCTCAGATGATTTAATAATATTAAAGGAGATAAGAGTCTTTATTTCGAAATTGTATAGTATTAGTTTTAAAGACAAGAAAAATAATCACACCATGTCAATTTTGGGATGTAAAATTGCAAAAGTGATCATCCAATAGGAACAAAATTGACACAACAAAAGAAAAACATTATAGGTTAAAATTGTCAAATATGAGACAGATAATTTTTTTACCCCTTTTTTTTTATAGGACCAAAAAAATGAAAATTGCCTAGGTTTTAATTCCTAAATCCATATCCATATCCATATCCATATCCATATCCATATCCATATCCATATCCATATACTTCCGGGTCGAATCGGGTCAACTTGTTTGATAGTCGGATACCCAGAAATTCGAATGAGAAAAAACGTAACCAAACACAGTATTAATGGAAAAGGGGCTTAGGGCATTTTACAATTATAGCAACAGACAGGGCTCACGATCACTTGTTTCCATTTCCATCCTTTTCTGATCTACGGCTCCAACTTGCCGGCGGTGGCGGACGTCGTTCAGGAAAGGTAAGATCAAGAAGATTTGCTTTTCCGTTGTCGCAAAATGTGGGATGGCGGAAATTTGAAATGTATTGCGTATTGCGGCAATTGAATATGCATGTGCAGGGCTTTGGTGCGCGTGTGTGTATGCAATTCCTCGCTTCCTTCACAGGAAGAGGAAATTAATTTAGATAATTTTACGTGTTTTGGTTTTACTTTAACTGAAATATATGTAGAGCCTGCCTTAATCGCGCCATTAGAAAATCTCACAGTCAATGTGGGCATTTTCTCATGTTCTAGCTTGCCTTAAATCATGCTTATTGATAATCTAATTTTATGT
Source organism: Monilaria moniliformis (assembly GCA_034509125.1). Taxonomy (NCBI): domain Eukaryota; kingdom Viridiplantae; phylum Streptophyta; class Magnoliopsida; order Caryophyllales; family Aizoaceae; genus Monilaria; species Monilaria moniliformis. The sequence continues at coordinate 3,426 of JAYDZE010275394.1, forward strand.
TTTTTTTGGTAGAATGCTTCAAATTAGATCGGTGTAGCTCGCAAAGTGCACTCTGTTTTGTATCATGATACAGACGTGAAGAACATCTTTGAGAATAATTGGTTCTGTTACGTGACTAGAACAGATTCTCTATTACTCCTTTGTTTCCAAGAAGTTCCTCTGTTGCTTTCCATAGTCATTCCTTCTGTAACTTGCAATTCTAGTGTTCTTCAATTTTATTCTTATGAGCTATGCCCGAAGGGGGCACTTGCTTGTCCGGTCGCAGAAAGGAATCAGCAATGAAAGGTGGTGAAAGTTACCATGTCGAAATTTAGATATAAATTCTATCCTCATTGACTTTCTGGGAAAGAATGCTACAGAATGATACCGTTATTCATAAAACATATTGGACAAACTCTTGCTAAAAGGGAAAAAGATTACAGCATCATTCAGTTTACTATCTATCTCATGATAGAAGAGATTTAGCTGACTTTCCTTTCTCGAGTAGATGATTACCTCTATCTAAGTGAGGCTTGGCTGTACCTTTCCACAATTCTCCTTCTGAATCATCTAGATTGTGTATCCCCCTTTTTTTGCAGTGTCCAAAGAATTAGCATGAAAATGTTATAATCTGAGTCCTTGTGATTGGAAATTGTCATAGTTATGGGTTCAAGAAGAAACATACCACCAACATATGATGAGCATGAAAGGATGAGGCGTCGTGATCCGTTACCTCCCTCACACTATGACACAGAACCACCTCCTGAACTACTAGAGCGCAAATTGGCCTCCCAGGCAGTAGAAATAGAACAACTTACTACGGACAATCGCAAGCTTGCAGCTAGTTATATGGCCTTGAGGCAAGACCTTGCTGATGCAAAAGGGGAAGCAGACAAAATAAGAGAACATGTGAGAAGTATTCAGAATGAAGGTGATATTCAAATTCGCATTTTGTTGGACAAGATTGCAAAAACGGGTGCTGATACTGGAGTTGGGAACAGTATAAAGAATGAACTTCAAGCTGCCAATGCTGAAGCTCGTAGCTTGATGTCAGCTAAGCTAGAGTTGTCTGTCAAACTTGAGCAGGCTACGAAGGAATTGGACATCACATGCGGAAATATTAAACAAAATCCTGAGATGCGTTCGGAACTTGATAGCCTGAGGCAAGAATATCAAAGATTACGGTGAGCAAAGTGATGTTTTCATGTTATTTTCTCATATAACTTCATAATCATGTCCATGGACCTCCATTTTTATCCTACATTCTAATGGTAATAATCTTCTATGGTATTTTTTCATTATCAACGTGTATTTTGGACCTCTTTTATACTTCAAAATGGTGGCAAGTAGGTTGTTTTACCATTTAAGAAACACTTTCCTGCACAAAATAAAATAATATCTCTAGCTGCATCACATAGAGGTTGCTTAGTATATCTTTTATATTTTCTAAGATGATTGATAAAAATTGATTTTTTATAGGAAAGAATAATGTTGATCATGACAGTGAAATATTTTATAATTTGTGCAGTGACTTCTTTGTATCTCTTCTTATGTGTCTGCATAAAGTAGATTGAATATCTGGAGCCACTAGATTTCTGAAACTTCAAGTAGTAATTGCATCTTGGCTCATTCGCAGCTTAATTTGCTTGCCCACAGCTGCACCTGTTAACCCGTTGATTGCCCTTGACCTTACATTCCTGTTCCTTTTTGTGATACGTCTTGTTCTCATTCATTTATTATGATTTCTTATTCTTTGTTGTGGAACATGTAGCAAGACTTTTGAGTATGAAAAATGCTCAAACATTGAGAAAGTGGAACAAATGAAGATTTTGGAGAAAGACCTGATTGGGATAACTGAAGAAGTTGAGAGGTTGCGTGCTGAGGTGTTACGTGCTGAGACGAGGGCTAGTGGTACTCAGTTTCTCTTCGTATTTGAGATCACACCTATCTTCCTTACTGTACCACTGGTACTAACTGCACATGTATATCCTTGTAGGTGCAGTCTCATATAGCAGTTCATATATGAACCTGGATAATAGATATCCACTTCCCCACCATGGTCATGGTGGTTACACAAATAGCTTCGGCATACCTCATCCTTGTACAGTTAATGGAGCTCCAGCGGAGATGATGAATCCATATGCCAGTGGTGGATTTCCAGTCGGCCCCCAAGTAATCAGTGGCCCTGTTGGCAGCGCTACCGGCAATGCTGCTTGGGGAGGGGTTTATACTTCATCACCAGCCCTTGGCTCTCAACCGATCAGTTCCCCTGTAAGTAATGCTGTTTGTGAAGAGGTTTATGATACGTCCAATGCTCAGACGTAGATATCATCAACTGCAATTCGATTTCGAAGAAATGACATTGATTTTATGGCGTTTCTGAGCAATCAAATTGGATCGAATATATTTTTCGCCGTAGGAGAAAATCATTTGCCTGTTGCTGTTTGCAGTTGATTCTTAGGTATTTTAGGGGTGTTATTTGAGAGCCTTCTGTAGATATTGTGCAACATAATTCTATTTGGTAAAGAAATTCAAAGAAAATGGAAGTATGAAACTCGTATCCACTTCTCTATCCTACTGTCATTTCCAATATCCATTCCCTTATATATTTTTCATTAGCACAATGCTGTGTACTAGATTATTATACATATTATTTGGAATAACAAAAATGCCAGAAAAAATAATAAAAAATTTACAGGCGGATTTTTATAGTGTTATATACTATTAAGTCTATTATACAATATTTGCCTCAATTGATTATTTAAATTATCCTATTTTCTTTTTATTCCAATTTGTGTTTACAATTGATCGTTGTCGTCTCTTTTTTGTGTGTGTGTGTGTGTGGTGTCTGAACCTATTGAGATGATTCAAGAGTTTCGCAATAAAATAAAAAATATATCTAAATTAACACTAAGTAGAGAATAATCTTTATAATGGCTCCCTCTCAAGCCCACTCTGATCACTTCTCTGTTTGATGTTCTTTTTTTTTTCCTTTGCTTTTTGTTAGGCTTCTTCCTTTTCTCTCTGATGCTCTAATCCCTTTCATGGAGAACGAAAGCTGATGCTTTTTTTTTTTTTTTTAATGTTGTCTCCGTAATCTCTCCTATTTTATTTTAGGATTGATCACAAACAATGTCGCCATATTTACTTACTTTTTAGTTTATGATATTCACATGTTTCTTGGCGTTGATAATAACTAACATAGTTGATATTAGAAAAGTTATAATATGTATTTATTATATATACTTGTTAATAATAAAGTAATTGTTATATTTGATAGTTGTGTATTTGAACCAAACACAAAATTTAAAATCCTGACATATTTCCAAATAAAAGATAAGTATTATGTTGGGAGTCCTTCCTAAAATTCATTTGTTCAGAACTCAATTTTCCTAACAACTTTACTTTCCTACCAAATAAACGTGATCTAAAAAAAGGAAATTGTAATTAAACTTGGAAATCTTGAATTTGTTGTACGTGATGTTTAATTCAAATGCGACTATGCTACTCAATATTATTATTATGTGAAGCGCGTAACAAAAATTGTTTAACTAGAAAAGAAAAAATGCTGGCATTAATTGCCCAGTCAATATCATTTTACTGTCAAACTATGTAATTGAATTTAATCAATTATATAATACCAGGTCCAAGACAACACGTAGAAAATTTCATAGAAGAGAAAGTACACCAAGTCAATGAAAACGTGAAAGCATAGCCTCCCGCAAAATAATATATAGACAGTGGATGGATTATTAGCTAGTCGATCCATGCATGAAGGCACCATGGATTTCTATCAATTCTTTAGTTTTGCAGAAATTCTCAAAGACTCCATCAAACTAGTTGTCAGAAATGCAAAGTTGATTGCTCTAGCCTTCACTCTTTCCTCAATTTCCTCTGCAATCTTCGTCTCCTTCTTTGACTCGACTCCGATTTCCTTCACGTGCGACATGCTCGCCAAGGAATCCTTATTCCCCATCGCAAGCTCCATTACCACAGATTTCATCACCAAACGCCAAGGAATCGCAGAAAACACCCCCTACTTACTAACACTCTTTTTCGGTTTCTTTCTATCTTATTTCATCATCTCTTTTCTCTCTATGATGATAGCCATCACAGTCTCAGCCCACTCTTACAACGACAACAAATTGTCCGTCAAAGAGCTGTCTCTCAAAATTCTGAGAGGTTGGACGAGGCCATCTCTTACAGCATTTTACACGACGATTTTCGCCCTAGGATATGCTTACTCTGCCTTGTACATGGCGACCCCTCTGCCCGTTTTCGCCGACCTCTCTAACCTTAAAAGTGCCGTCTTATTCTGTGTGGCTGCGTACATTTTCTATCTCTATTTGTCCAGTGTTTGGATTCTGAGTTTAGTGGTGTCGGTGGTTGAGGAAGATGATGGTGGTGGGATTGGTGCACTTGGAAAATCTGCAGAGATCATCAACGGCCACAAGTTGAATGGATTTTTGATCAACATTGTTGTGAATCTGATCTGGTTGGCGGTATATTTGGGCTCAACTTTGATTATCAAAGGTGGAAAACATCAAGTGACTTATGGGGTGTTGTTGGTGAGCTTTTCTTGTTTGATGAGGATTTTGACATTTGTGGCATACACGGTTTTGTATTTCCGTGCAGTGGAATTGAGGGCGAGTGGTCCATTACTTATTGACGTATCTTGAAATTGAAATAATTTGTATTTTGTGCTAGCTATTAAAGTTTCTCGGATTGGATTTAGTGTAACTATTTTAAACTTTCTTTCTCAGTGTAATAATAGTTATGATTGAATTTATATGGAAGTTTATCAAGCTTGAGAGGAATTCATTCCAAAGGAATGTGTATAATTGTCATAATTTACAAAACATTGATTCCGTAGATATATTATATTTGAAAATCAAATGTAACACACTTAGATGTATAAGATGTTTACGGAAATGGAACATGAAAGTATAATGTAATTGAATGAGGGGTAATGAAGATGAGAATAGAATGGAGATGTGAATCCAATGATTAATCCCATGAATTAATGAAGAAATGACTATACATGCTAATCTAGTGAAAATTGTGATTATAAATGGAATGGTACATGATTCCTAAGAAAGACTAGCTAGTCATAGGAAGCAAATCATATCAAGTATCTTAATAATATCAAGAATACTCACGCTACCACTAGAACATCAATCATGAGATATTAGTCCATGCATGCATTGCTTCCACCGTGCCCAAACAATGTTATTTGAGTACCAAGAAGCAAATTAATTGGCAAGTGGCAACCTTCCCCTCTCACACAGAATCTGCCAGCAACACCACGTTGGCACCTGCCTCTTATTGGTACTATCAAGTTGCAATGGGGTAAGCAGGACTTGGTGTTGCATTTCCGAATCACTTTGGGGGGCTTTTTCTGTCAATCGTCAAGAGATGGAAATTGTCCAGGGTCGGCTCGCAATGTTGGTTTCCACTCTGTGATCGTGGCGTTGGACAATCAATGCTTGGTAACTGCTCTCCGTAAAGGTCATGTCCCTTGCTCTCTCACTTGCCGATATTCTATAAATCTCCAGGAAACGTCTTACCAACTAAGCTACGCTTCATTGTCAAAATGATTTTAGAGAAGTAAAATAAAGAAAGAAAACTTACAAAAATAACATTTAAATATTAAATGTAGAGAAAATACAAAAAAAAAACAAAAAACAAAAAAAAACAACAAAAAAAAACAAAAAAAAAAACAACTATCTTTTCGGTATGGATTCATATTATATTCAGTTTTGTATAAAAAAATTATAAACTTATTTATTATAATCAATTATAATTTAGATTTTAAATTTTATAAATGAAAAGGGAGAAATAATACCCTTCCCAGAACCGGCCGTGCGTGGCGTTGTGCAAAACAGAAGAAACTAAAATCCTTCCCAAATCCAATCCCCTCCGCCAAAACCCCCGGCGACCTACTCGCACCGCGCGGAAGCCCAGTTTTCGAGCTGCACGAGCTCAGACCGACGGAAATTTCTCCGCCTCGCCGCTGATCTCAGCCTTCTCTCGCACTCTGATTCCGGTAGAAGCAGAATGTTTTTACTTTTTTTATATTTTTTATGTATATATATCAATTTGTGCTTGCGGGCTTCGAATTTTTAAGCGTGATTGAATAATGACGCAGGCTGATAATGCTCAGATTATCTACACAAATGCTTCACTTTAATTTTGCTTCTGATGATATTACGTAATTTTGCCCCCCCTCTCCCGAAGGTGCTATACGCTGTTGAAATTTTTGAACTTTGTAGTTGCAATGTAAGGATTTTGGATTTAAGATTGTGAGGGATTTGAAATGTCTTGATTGTGAGCTGTGACTTGGTTTCTTTATATTGAATTCAGGTATTATCTGTTTGATGTTTTCTGGAATAAAAGTTTATGCACCTTAGAATTAGAATGGTTTTCCAGATTTTGTTTTTTAAGAATTGATGGTTCACTAAGTTTAAGTCTAGCAATATTTTTTATTGTATTGTGGCGATGCGATTTATTTCTTTGTGATTGTTTTTATCATTTATATCACTTAGTTAGGATATTGATTTCCACATTTTGTTTTTTCAAATTGTTACGATGTAAATTCAAGTGATTCCTTATCAGACCAAAGAACTGAAATCAAGCCGACTTAGGTCTGTGTTGATGGAGCAATAGAGTTCCTTCTTTCTTTGCATTATATAACATCAACTCTAAGTTTGACCAAAGCTTTTTGAGAGAACCACAGTTAAAATTTATGTCATTGCACTCGCCAATCATTGTACTTAGATTCTATACTGTGCTTATTTTATGCATCTTCTTGACATATACTGTTAATAGAGTTTGTTTTTTCCTTTTTTTTAATACCTACGTGAAAACAGATTGAGGTGTTTAACACCATGAGTGTGAGATGGCCAAGGCTTTTGACACCGACTCATCTCTCACAGCTAATACGTAGCCAAAAAAACCCATTAAAGGCTTTGGATATTTTCAATGAAGCTAAGACTAGATATCCAAGTTATCGCCATAATGGTCCTGTATATACTACCATGATCAGAATGCTAGGAGGCTCGGGGAGATTGACTGAGATGAGAGAAGTTGTTAATCAGATGAAAAAGGACTCTTGTGAGTGCCAAGATTCACTCTTTGCTGGCATAATCAGAACTTATGCTAGTGCTGGTTTGTTTGATGAAGCTTTTTCTCTGTTCAATAGTCTTCCTGGATTCAACTGTGTAAATTATACAGAATCTTTCAATACTCTGTTGGAGATAATGGTGAAGGAATCCAAGCTAGAAGCATGTTATCACTTTTTTGTGGAGAATTGTCATGGTTGGGAAATCAAGTCTCGAGCCCGTCCCTTCAAATTGCTAATGGATGCCCTTTGTCAGATACACCGTTCAGACCTTGCACTGCATGTTTTCCAAGAAATGGGCCATCAGTGGTGCTATCCTGATAGGGATGCATATAGGATCTTGATGAAGGGTTTGTGTCAAGACGGAAGATTTACTGAGGCGACTCATTTGTTGTATTCTATGTTTTGGAGGATTTCTCAGAAGGGTTGTGGTTCTGACATGTCAGTATATAGAATACTATTGGAGTCTCTATGTGACAATGGACACGCTGGAGAGGCTGTGGAAGTGCTTGAGAAGGTCTTGCTGAAAGGCCTTCGGGCTCCAAAAAGGTACATGAAGCAGCTCGATTTAAGCGAGTTCCGCTACAGAGATGATGTCAAAGCTTTGATCAACGAGGCTCTGATCAGAGGTGGAGTTCGAAGCTCAGATGGTTACAAGGCAATGGCTATAGACCTCTACTCAGAAGGAAAAATTGCTGAAGCCAATAAAGTGCTCAAAGACATGCACACTAAAGGCTTCAAACCATCTTTGCCAATGTATGAAGCCAAGATAGCAGCACTATTCGAAGCAGGCAAGGTGGATGAAGCAATGCATGTGGCTAACAAGGAAATGATTGAGAATGACTGTGTTCCAACCGTGAGGTTACACAACATCGTGATAAAAGGACTCTGCAGCACGAGAGAATCAACTCGAGCTATGAGGTACATGGAGAAGATGTCTAGACAGATCGGCTGTGTTCCTAATAAAGAGACCTACTCCTACCTTGTTGATGGATTGTGCTGTGGTGGTAAATACGTCGAAGCTAGTGAGATGTTGGAGAAGATGTTGATCAACGCGCACTGGCCTGGCGAAGAAACATACAATAAGATCATCAAGGGCCTTTGCTCGATGGGGAAGACATACAGAGCTGTAATGTTGCTGGAGGAGATGATTAGCCAAGCTAAAATCCCTCAAATATCTGTATGGTATTCATTAGTGTCTTCTGTTTGTTGTGAGAGCCACCACAGTGATGAATTGTCTATAAAACTAGATCACTTATAGAGCTTGCTTGGCTTTTTTGTTTTGTTATATGAAATTATAGTACTATCCATACAGTGATGAAGAAGTTGAAGCAGAGAAATGAAATTTGGGCTGGATTTGGTGAATAGTTATTTTGAAATGAAGTGCCAGTCACAATTTTGGGTTCCATGATGCTCTGTTCCGTTATGAACTTATGATCTTTCGCATATTTAATCGTTAAATTGCCATTTCGTGTATTTTACAATCACCCAACAATAATTTGAGTAAATCCAAAATATTAAGAGAGTAGAATATGTAATTAAATTGTGTATGTTACATGTAAACATAAAATTATAATAATTGAGAAAATGTTAAAAGTTAGTGATTTTATGTTCTAATTTCAAAAATTATGAGATTGACCAGACGTCAATGAAAAATTATGATTTAAACGACAATTATTTCTAAAACATTTAATAATTAAATGATATATTGATATTTCCGCTTTGGACTCCAGAGTGATCCACGTGTACGGTGTCGATAGCAAACTGGACGAACCGCACCGAGATAACCGTTTCCTTATGCCTCCTCTAGTCCCGTAAAAGCCAAATAACAAGCAAAAAGTTTTCGATTCCAATAGCTCATTCCAATGGCCGAGGTAAAATTGTATCCTTACGTTTAAGTTTTCAATTTTCCTCATTTTGATCTGTTAAGTATTCTTCATTTTCATCAAATGCATGCAAAAGTTCGATTATTTGGGTTCAGCTCTGGCTGCTCTTATTGATCTTCTATAGGCGTTAGCAAACTGTAATTTATTGTCGCATGATTCTTGGCCGCTGAATGTTTTGACGAATAATTTTCATTTCGGGTTATATTGTTTGTTCGTCAAACTCCTTTTTTTCTTTTTTCTAAAGAGATTTCGAAGTAGCTTCTGCAGAATTAAGGGCTTGCTTGTATCTGATTCTGGTTAACACTCTTTTTTTCTTCTTTTCAGATTGAACTTAAAACCGTGCCTGCTGATTTTCGGTTTCCGACTACCAATCAAACCCGGCATTGTTTCACCCGTTACATTGAGTTCCACAGGTTGGTTGAATATGAATGCTGTATACGGGTGAATTTTTATTTTATATTTCTCTTTTTCTTTAATGTCTTTTCACGATATCTTGATAACTTGTTGATTTTCTTTATGAACCTAAATGCATCTGCTACTGTATTGCCTTGTATGACATTAAATGAAACAAGTTTTGAAGAGCTTGCATTGTTGGATGAGCAAATCACTACGCTCATTAGGGCCATGTTTAAGTTGTCTTGTTGTGTTGTGTGAGGGTACAAAGTGCCTAATAACAATTGTGTTATTTTCTTATCTTGTATTAGCTGGAGACTTTTCTTTTTCCAAATAGTAAGGAATCGTGCATTATTCTGCATTTGCATATGTTAGAATTGGTGGTATCTGAATCTTATCTAGAACCTTACATGAGAAATAATGGCGATTGTGGCTCATCTTTAAGTGTTCAATTAGTTCCTCTATTTGGATAAGCAATGATATGCTTAAACTATTTAAGGCCTAAGTAAGAGGGGTGGTTCCTGGTAGTCAAGATTAGGTAATTCTGTGTTCTAGAGATGTGTGGATTTGTTTGAGATTCGTTTGTATGAATAGGATGTCCTAATGTTACTCTTTTGTGTAGTTCTTATAACTAGAACTGCAAAAGACGAGAAAGGAAGAAGATGGACATTATAATTGTTGTTTTTTTTTCTTTATATCCAGGTGTATGTAATTCGTCTGAGATTTTTTCATATTTTTATACGCCTTGATATAGTGTATTAATTTTGTTAATATAATTCAATAAACTATTTTATTTCATGTTTCCAGGTGTGTGACTGCTAAGGGTGAAGAATATAGTGACTGTGATAGGTTTGCCAAATACTATCGTTCCCTTTGCCCTGGAGAATGGGTAAGTTGATATAGGATTACCCCTATATTTTTTTAGAAGCTTTATTCTGACCATGCATTTGTTAATATGTATGTAATTATTAGTTGTGCTTGTGCTTGTGCTTGTGCTTGTGCTTGTGCTTGTGCTTGTGCTTGTATCTAAATTGAGAAGAGTTATTGCTGATTAAATAATTAAAAGTTAACTGTATATAGATTTGTGTATCTACTGCTCATACAAGTTTATTTTTTGAGCTTCAATTTATTTCTCGTAAAACAGTAGATAATTTTAGAATCTTGTTACTTCATGTTTTCAAACATTTGCAGATATCGCATTACCTGATAAAATTGATCAATTTTGCTTTGTTGTATGAGTTACTATCAATGTGGTCAACTCACTGTTTCTGACTGGTGTTATTATAATGACTTGCAATCAGATTGAATGACTTGAATGTTTTACTGAAATCCACAATAACATCTGGGGTTGTGGTTGTTTGGATAGGTCCATTATATAACAGATCGGAATGTCATAACCCAATCTTAACTTCTCATGGTCGTGGGGGAGATTTAGTTGGATTTGAATACATTTTATGTTGAGTCGTATATTTCCCTTCGCTAAGGTCTCCATTTTTGTGGGCGTATTTGATTTGCTAGTAGAAGTGTTTCCTGTTGCTTATGTTTCTTGGCAATACCTCCGGTAATACTATGCGATTGCCATGCCTGCTTAATCTCCTAAAATTTGTGCATCTAGTGTCTCGATATATTCAACCATGCTCTTCCATCGATCATATTGTTTCTCTCCTTTTCTCTGAGCAGGTCGAGAAGTGGAACGAACAGAGGGAGAATGGGACATTTCCTGGGCCTTTATAATTGTTCCTGTACATCAATGCTTGGTTCACCATTTGTCTGAAGCTAGTCAGTAGTCACTAGTGTAGTGTTTAAATTGAAAAAAAAAGAAAATAGCCTCATGCACCTTCGTTGCTGTTGCGTTTAATATATCATGCCCTCTTCCCCCCCTCCCTCTTAAGAATGTCTCTTTCTTCCTTTGATTCCATTTTACATATAAATGATAAATAAGGCCGCGTTTGGTTGTCACAATCACCAATGTCAGCTGGCGGAATGGGTCAGAGGAAATATCTAATAATGCCAAAAATATATTTAAACAAATTTCTCAAGTCAAAGTTATGAGGGTAACATGTTGCAATTATATTTGTTAACAGCTTCTCCGTCTAACTCAATTAAGTAATAGAGTGTAAGATTAATAAGTATACTAGTTAAGAAGGATTGATTGACTAGTAATGTGCGCGGATATCTCTAATTAGAGCCACGTGGCCCGTTCTTTTAGGACGTAATGAATACGGGACGCGTTGTGGGAGAAATTGTGGAACGGGCGTTCCTTCAAGGAGGGAAAGCGGGTGAGCCAGCCCGTCACACGCTCCCTCTTCTGTGGCCAATCACAGACTCGCGTTGAACCCACTTGCCGGGCGTACGAATGGGCTTAGTCATAGCTGATTTTTAATCTTTGTTTAATTCGAAAAAATTGAATTAAAAAAAATATATACTACCCTTTTCGTTACCCAATATATCTATGCCTTTTATTTTTAATTACCCCACCTCCTTCTATCTTCTCCTTTTACCACACCATTTCATCTTCTTTATCCATATTTTCTCTCTCATTCTCTCATTCTCTTAATTTCTTCTTCTTCTTCTTCTTCTTCTTCTTCTTCTTCTTCTTCTTCTTCTTCTTCTTCTTCTTACACAACCAAAAAGCCAAGGCCTTTTGGGATTGAATTGCTGATGCGTGCAACGCGTGATACCAAGGCTTTTTGGGAACAACCAATCGTCAGAAACAACAAAAAAGCCAAGACTTTTTTGAGAGAATTGCTAATGCATACAACGCGGGATGCCCGGGGAGCACCCCGCAATGCATATTTAAGAAGATTCGGTCTCATTTCGACCGAGTTAGCCCATAAATCTCCAAATTCTGCTCCATCTACAACAACTTGGAGAAAGAATGGCCAAGCGGCGACGCGAAACGGATATTCTGAAATCCTCTATAAAAATCAACCATGACGACAACAAGAAGCCGTTGAAGTACGTTGCAACTTGAAAGAGGGTTCGAAACGTCAACAAGAGGGCGGGTGACCTAGAATCAGGGCCGAAGCTCACAAAGCACACCTCGGACCACCAACACTCAACAAGTGATAGCTTCGAGTCCGCGGGTGGGAACGAGATGATGAAGTTCCAGCTGAGTAGATGTCGTCCGATGGGAACGAAGACGACAAAGAGTAAGGGGAAATCGTCAGCCTCAAGCAGTGCAGCAGCTCAACCACCGAACCCGAATGCGCTTAAGGCTGTGAACAGAGGCGTCATGTGTTGTTGAAAGCCTATAGCAAAGATACGAAAACTATAGCGCCGCAACAATTGAAGGTGTACTGGAAAATGATTTACAAAATAAAAAATATGACCCATAAATAGTGGAATGAAAGAGATGATGAAGGGATTGAATTGTTGGTGTCATTTCTTGAATAAGGAATACGGTAAAAAATAGTGTGAAATCCACACCTAGTTAAAGTAAAGAAATGGTAATATAATAGGATTATGGATATAGTTAAATACATAACATTATTGTGTATTGATTCTTCCAGCTAAATATTAATACTCTCTGCTTTTGAGTGTCAATAGAATCTATTGAATATAGCTCTGTAACTTTGACCAATATACGTTTACGCATAATTCATTGATGATAAAGATAAACCGAAATCTTGTCCTTGGACATGTGACATGTGACGTCTTCTTCCAATAATTTAAATGTATTTAGAACCATTAAAAGTTATGGGCTCAATCAATTGTCTCGTTTAAAATTTGAATAACAAAATGAAAGAAAATTGAAATCAAAATTTATCGGTATTCTTCATCTTCATTGACAAAGTTAAATCCGAACGGCAATGTTTTATATAAATATAGAAGTTAGGATTTTAAAATTAAATGGATAAAATTAAGTTATGTGGTAATGGATTTTATTAACTTATAATAGATAAGGATATTTGGCATACGGAAAAAATTATCCTGAAATTATGAAAAATACGAAAATAATAATCCACTTTCGTTTCAGGATCATAAAAATTATCATGAAATTTCCATGTACCGAAATTTCCTTACGCTGAAATAATGAACAAATTATGTTAATTTGGTTTTTAATTAAATTTCGGCCTTACATTTTCAGATCCAATGAATAATAATTAATATTAATTTTATCATAATCTCTAATGATTCTATGTGAGTATATTCGAGGCAAATTCATATGCAAAATGTGAAAGGAAATGACAATATTAATAGAAATTAATACAAAAGAAATGCCACGTGAGAAACTTGTCACTTATATCACATTTTACAAGAGTCGGCCGGAACAGAATTAATTATGTTTTCAAACGTAATAGTATTATTTGAACTAAATATATGTTGAGATAATTTAATATTCCATTGCACTGCAGATGTGAACGACAATATTAACAAGAATATCCTAGAATCCTTAAATGCCCTAACCACACACGGAATCTATGTCGAACTTTCATTTTGGTTCTTTTTGTTTTTTTCTGAGAAGAGAAAAATTATTTGGATATATATAAAGTAAGTTAAGTAACATATAGTATATGTTTTGGCTAATAAAATAAGTGCGCCTTTCTATAAATAATCACGTTATCTGGCTGGTTAGAAGACTCCAACTTCATTACAAATTATATCTAACGTTTTTTCCTGAAATAGATCACCCACTTTAACAAGTGTCTCAGAACCATTCAATTTGATTACGTAAGATTTAGTAATGGTTGTTGTTTCGAAAACAATTTATAAACTGGTTTATAAATTATAAGTCCTCCAAAATATTTAACAATCACTTTTAGCTAAAATAAGATATTAATATCTTATAAACTTTTAAGAAACGTAATTTACAATATGTCGGTTCTTATACTCTGAACATTGCATATACCAATTTATCGTTTCTCATACGTTAAAACATTTCAGCCTCGAAATGGTCTAACAATTTATTTCTAATCAAGAACTCACATATTGTAAATTGCCCATACACCCTCTAAGTTATTGTGATTATAAAACAATTCAACACTAGAGAAGAAAAAGAATAATAGAATAAGCTAATGAAGCTCGACGGTTCCAGAGCACCCACCACGGTGCAAAATTGGACCGCACTTGGGGTGCTGTTTGCAGGTTGGCCGTTGCGGAGAGGAAACTGCACCGCGTACCGCGGTTTGGGCCGCGTGCAGTGCATACTGCATGCACGCGTACCCCGCATCACCACTTCCGGAACAATGAGGCGGGCCCGTGGATGACACGCGCGTGTGGTCCGCATCAGTCAACGCAGTGCCTGCTTTTTTTTTTTTCAATTTTGATTTTATTTTATTTTTCTTTTTTCAACGCCGACTGTCAGCAATTATATATATTTTGCCCTTTTTCAACGATAATTTTCCTTTTTAAAAAAAAATTATTTCCCTCTTTCTCTAAAATATCCATATTCTCTCATTTCTCCTCTAATTCCTTCACATAATTACTTTTCTAATTTTATGGATCCTTACGAATTTTGATGATGTGTCCGACAACCTATCCAATAATCAAACGAACGAAAATTCATCCGCGAATAAGGAACCCATATGGGAGTTTTTTGGAGAATTCACGGAGGCGATGCAACAATATATGACAACGACGACAACAACACTGCCGAGACCGTTCGTACCGAGGGCGTATGTGCACCGAGAGCATGAAAGTGTCGCACAACGTCTAGTCGATGATTATGTAATCATTTTATTTGGATTATGTAATTTTTAAAATTTTAAGTATTTATTTTAATTATATAAATATCACAATTTAAATAAATATATAAAATTGAAGATTATTAAAAATTAATGAAATAAAAGAGTAACTGATGGATAATGAATTGTTAAGCATAATATAGTTCATAGTATGACTGATATTGGTATTTGTGGTATGGTATAATATTATTATATGAAACGATAAGATGATCGATAAAACTTTATGAATGACCTAATAATGACCGGGCTCAAACGTTTTTCCGTGCCCGTAACGTGCGTTTTACCGCCTCAGTTACTGCTGCTGAACTTCAGGTTATATTAATGAGTTTGTTATGTTTACGCTTTTAAATTCTTATTTACGGATTTTGGTCACGAGTTGCATAATCAATTTATTGACCAGTATATAAATATTTTAAATACAGTCTAGGAAATTACTAAAATAAATAAACCTCATTTCAAGATTAAATGAAAAACTACCCAAATAGCTAATTTGTACATTTTCATAAAAACCTAACTTCAGGTGAATCCCTCTCAAATGAAAAAGGAAAACTTACTAGCATTTGCCAACTCAAAAATCAAAATAAAATAGCAATTACAATTTCAATCTGCTGTTCGGTGAGAGAGACAGCGAGTATACCCATTTAACGCTACTCTCAAAGCCGTAGACGTCACCTCCCCACTCGCCAACGCGTTGCTTCATGTCAGTTTCCAATTTCTGAATCCGATTCCTTCTAAAATCTTC
>JAYDZE010275505.1:0-19232 GCA_034509125.1 Monilaria moniliformis
CGCCTAGGCGGAAATCGGCCGCCTAATCGCGCCTAGGCGTTCGGCCGCCTAATCCACCCGATTTACCCGTATGCGCCACGGCAAGCAGCCGCCTAGCGCCTATGCGCCGCCTAGGCCAATTTTTACAACAGAGGTAATTAGAGATAATTACCATATATTAACTTTTTATATCTTACATTGCTTGGCTATGGACAATTGATGATCCTACCATTATTATTCCTTGTGTGATATTTTTTTTTTTCTTTTGAGAATATAATTTATCTTATTTTGTAAATTACATTTCCTACTAATTCGCAACTCATATACGAGTCGTCCTTCATAAAATCAAATTTCAACATTTTAAATTTCTTAATTTAGATAATGCGATTGGATCGTGTTTGATATTTTTATAATCATGATATTACCTAAATTTGACGAGCAGCCTCAATTATAATAAGTCTTGCTCAGAAATGATAAAATGAGAGACACGATGTAATGTATATGGAATTACAATGTATATGTTTCTAAATGTGGCCTAAGAGCAAGTATCACATTGTGTTTTTATAAGTTGATGCACTACAAGACTCTCTCGGGAAGTTCTGAGTTCAATCTCACTTGAGTGCGGATATTTTTCCATCTTGTATGGTGATAGTGGTCTCATCTGCATACGATGCCATATTTCTCGCCTTATGTGGTGGTTAGTGTATTAATTGATTATATATATATTACATGTAATTTAAAAAAATATTGATAATTTATAAACTTCTTTATATTGTAAAGTAACATAACTTACGTCGTAACAAGTGTGTTTGAATCAATTCCAAATAAATATGGTTGCATGATTAATACAAAATAATCTAAGAAATAACATATTATCTAGAGAATAAACTTTAGATTATAAAATAAGAAGATATATATTAATTAGACGATAATACTTTTATGGACAATTAAATTTGTATAAACTCAACTTTTTAAGGGAAATCCTATTTATATCCCCCCTTAAAAATGACAAAAATTTACTTTTTGAACCTCCGCTATTAGATACCTTGCCATAATGACGATCTCTCTCTTCTCTTTCTCTCTCTCACGCACACACACTTAGATTACTGAATAATTCAATAGTTGAATATAAATACCACATATAAATTGATTGATAAAAAGGTGATCGGTTGAAAATATAATTTATTCATAATTAAGTGTTCATATACCGTGAAAAATAATATACGATTGCCGAACTAGCGGGTGCAGTTCTTTAATTAATGAAACTATCCAAACATGGCGGTAATTTCCCACAATGATAAGCTAATAAATGGTCATTATAAATAAATAAATAAATAATATAATATAATTCAGATAGGGTGTCCATTCAACAAAACCATTACTTAATTTTTTTTATATAAATTATCTTATAAAAAAGGAACTTAAATGGTTTACTATTACAATTTTCCACTGATATTGTCTCGAAGGCAAGTGCATGAAGTATCATAATTCATATACTCTCTGTCTTTTTTGGTTTGTAGCAGCAAAGATATTATATTTTCAATTTATAAAATTTAACAAATTTTCAAAAATTCTATTTTTATTATAATTTTTTATATTGATCTGAAAACAAATAGAAATAACAAAAAAAAAAAAATTAACCATAGAACTAAAACTCCAACACTGGACAAATTTCAAATTCTCAAATTTAACTAATTAAATAGCAATATTTTAAAAAAAATTACATCATAACATAAAATTACTAAAATATTCTTATAAAATTTTAAAATTGTTGGAAGACCCATGGCCCCCCACAACTCCATGTTGGTCCATCCCTGCATATATCGTCAAAGAAAAACAAAATTTGATAATTTCTTATACAACAGCTAATTTATGAATAAGATTACCTAGCAATTCTTTTAAACTAAATTTACAATCCATGAAACGTTGCTAGTATTACATTATTTTTTTATATTTTTTATAATAAAACGGTGTGTGGTGCAAGTATGCATCGGACAAACTTCACGAAAATGTAAGAATATTGTAATTGTATAAAATATATAAAAATGTATTAGAAAATATTATAAAACAAATTATGATAGATATATGTTATATTTGACAATTGATCCTTATATAAATGTTTATAGTATTGTCATAAAATAGAGAAATTAAGAAAAAGTACATGTCATAAAATTTTCAACAAATTTAGGTAGTATTTCATTAAGAAGCATAAATTACCCTTTCACATAATTATATTATCAAAAAATTTATATGATTTATTAAATTTTTATATAATTTCTGATCTGATCCAACTATTTCAAACTACTCGTCAACTATTTAGAGGTCACTATTTAATAATATATTTATTAAAATCTACCAATATTCACTAAAGTAATTAGATATTTAATTTTTCATATTACAGTTTAAGCAACAATATGAATCAATATTTGAGGCCTAATATAAGATCCATATTAGCTCTGATAGAGAAAAAAAATCCATAATAAATTGGTATTTAGTTATAGAGCTAATTCAATACAACCACTCCTTCATTTTTGGCTATAAAAATATATTCTCTCTCATCAGCCACTTTTTCAAGGCGCAGAGTCACATTTTACAAACACACAAAATCATGTACGCCAACGAACTAACGCCTATTTAGGATCCCCACCTTCTTCGCACAATTCTCCGATCTCCCAATCTCCGGCAGCTCGCCGTCGTCGACCGGAATTTCTCAATTGTTCCACGCATGGGTACGCATATGACATTCTGTTCCAGTTTCAGGAGATTATTGTTTGTTTTCATTATGAAAACGCGTCGATTAAATGATCTGCTACAGTAATTATTAACGATTATTTATGATATTGGTTGGTGATATTGTCAATGCGCCGATTTGCTTTGTTTTGGTTGATTGATGTCAACTCCGTGCTGGTATAGCTGCACCATGGATTCTCCAGCACTGCTGGTAGTGTGGTTGTGGATTGCATGAGCACTTTTTCATTTGATTTTTTTGACCGTTGGAGCCTATGCATGATATTCGTTTACGTTTCGTTTTTTTATTTGCATGAAATCTCTAAGGTGCTGACATTTGATTATCGGAAATTTGGAATCATATGCCAGGGTAGTAAGATAAATCGTAAATTAGCTCCACCTCGTCGAGACACAGTACTTTGATTGTTTTCCTATTATATTGTATTAATTAACGAGTTTGTGTACAAAATGACTGATAAAAAATGATTTTATTATAAGGCTTCTCGGCACCAATTCATTTGCAAAATGTATATAAATGCACGCATTTGTGTTTGTGTTTTGAGATTATTTTATGCTGCAGCTGGTGTGTGGTAGTGCAACACCGTGTTGAAGTATCGTCAGCTCTATTATCATTATTATTAGTATTGTTATGGTGTTAACACTGTGAAGTAAGTGATTCTTCATAACATATTTTATTGTTTTATAATGAAATCACTGTTGTTTATCTAGATAAAGAATGTTGCTCAACCCACCTCATAGATGGGGATGGTAATTTCAATGTCGAGGGGGTTGACAATTTCATGAAGGAGGTGAAACTTGCAGAATGTGGGCTTTCTTATGCAGTAGTAGCCATCATGGGCCCTCAGAGTAGCGGTATAGATTTTTTGTACTTTAGTGATTGTCACCTACCATAGTCAGTGTGCCTGAAATACGTTTCCTTCTTTGGCAGGGAAGAGCACATTGATGAATCACCTGTTCAGTACTAATTTCAGAGAAATGGATGCTTTCAAGGGAAGGCACGCACTTATTGAGTCTGCTATTGTAATCTGTTTCATTGTCTGTTTCAAGTACTGATAATGTTTGACTCAATCAGGTCCCAAACCACAAAAGGTATATGGATGGCTAGGTGTGTCGGCATGGAACCTTGTACTGTAGTTATGGATTTAGAGGGTACTGATGGAAGAGAACGAGGAGAGGTCTAACTATTTTTCTACTGAGTGACCGTTAACATTCTTGTGGCATTTTGTGCATGTCATGGTTTATGGCCTTCATTTGCATCCTGTGTTTTGAGACTTATGATTAGATACTTTATTCATGTTTTGTTTCAGCCTGTTTATATGATTCCACTCTGGTGATAGCTAAGCCTTTCTTCCTTTTTTTCATTTCTTTTTCATTCCCTTTTCCTCTTTTAAGCAAAATGTTGCTTGTTGGACCTATTTCTTTTAATAGTTTCCCTATCCTCAGAAAGTCTCAGCAACATGATTTCAGCATTATCCATTTATCTATTAATTTATATCCTTGGCATTTTACATC
The DNA here is from genome assembly GCA_034509125.1 of Monilaria moniliformis. Taxonomy (NCBI): domain Eukaryota; kingdom Viridiplantae; phylum Streptophyta; class Magnoliopsida; order Caryophyllales; family Aizoaceae; genus Monilaria; species Monilaria moniliformis. Next base: position 4,240 of record JAYDZE010275505.1, read on the forward strand.
TCATAAAGAGTTTGTATGCACGGAGTATATTTTCCTTTTTCTTTCCCCTGGAACTGATCAGTTGTTATTGATTATTAAAGTGGCAATACTGTAGCTATTTTTCTCTTCTCCAGGATGATACTGCCTTCGAGAAACAGAGTTCTCTTTTTGCCCTTGCTGTATCAGATATAGTGCTGATAAACATGTAAGATTTTTGAATTGCATTAGATGTGGACTAGCTTTTGTTCCATGTTAATGATTATATTGTTTTTAGGATTACTTGGTTACTCTCAAGATATCTTATAATATTCAGGTGGTGTCATGACATTGGCCGTGAGCAAGCTGCAAATAAACCTCTCCTGAAAACTGTGTTTCAGGTAAGTTAATGGTCCGCGTCTGATGTTTGAAAGTCTTTAATATGAATAGTGAATACATCAATGATTTAACATGCTCTGTACAGGTTATGATGAGATTATTTAGTCCGCGTAAGACAACTTTGTTGTTCGTTATTCGTGATAAAACAAGGGTATGCTCTCCCTCATAGATCTAAATTGAGTGCCTAGGGGTATATGTTAAAATTGTCTAACTAGATGCTGCATTTGGCATTTTCTTTATTGTAGACACCTTTGGAAAACCTGGAACCAGTTTTACGGGAAGACATTCAGAAGGTTCATTTTGTGAAAGTCTTCAATGTACACTTGGTGTTTTCATTACAATTTCTCCCTAATATATTCCTTTATTTTTTCCCTATACCTTCTTGGGTAGATATGGGATTCTGTCCCGAAACCAGAAGCTCACAGGGAAACTCCATTAAGCGAATTTTTCAATGTAAGATAAGGAGATGTTGATAAATTCAATCAAGTCTTCCCAATTGGTATTAAAAGATGGACATTATTGTTTCTCTGGAATCATTAAATTTGCAGGTTGAAGTTGTGGCTCTCTCTAGTTTTGAAGAGAAAGAAGAGCAATTTAGAGAGCAGGTATATGTTGGTGTTTGAACCCTGGAAAGTTGTACTCATTTTCAAATGCTCGTCAGGTTGTGTTATGAAGGAGCTGGTTGTTTGATCATTTGATTATTATTGGCCTCTCTGGGAAAGGTTGATGATCTAGCACATATTGGAGAAAGGAACCATTCATTTGGTTAACATTTTTTTTTTAAATTTAAGGTGGCGAGTCTAAGAAAGCGATTTCACCACTCTATAGCTCCTGGTGGGCTTGCCGGTGATAGGCGTGGTGTAGTTCCAGCTTCAGGATTTTCATTCAGTGCACAACAAATATGGAAGGTCATAAAGGAGAACAAGGACCTTGACCTGCCTGCTCACAAGGTAGTGATCCATATATCTTTGTAGGATCAGAACAAACTTTTGAGGAAGTTTAAACATTTTAAAGGTTTACATGTTCGTTTATAGGTTATGGTTGCAACTGTCCGTTGTGAGGAGATTGCTAATGAAAAGTTCTCATCTTTCATTGGAAATGAGGTATTAATCCCATGACAAAGTACATATAATATTTGAGCTGTCTTTTCTATTTCTTTGAAACTTATGAATTGTTAAGTTGTTGTTCATATTTCCAGGAATGGCGTGAATTAGAAGAGACAGTACAAACTCAACCAGTGCGAGGGTTTGGGAAGAAGCTGACATCAATTATTGATGCTTGTTTAAAAGAGTAAGTCAATCAGATGTGATTTAATACTTTAACTGCATTCAAATATAAGTATGTGAGACACATCCACAATAACACTAAAGAGTTTATCAAATTTATAAGAGTGATGCTGATAGTTCTTTGTCCAGGATCATGGTCATGTGTAATATGCCATTATGCTATTAGGTTCCCAGAGGAATAGTAAAAAATTGTCTTCAATAGTGCAATAGACTTAGAAATTTTTTATAATAATAACTGTGATTGAAGTGGTATAAAGTAGAAGCTGAAGAACCTGGATTTGGATGAATTTAGAGGACCTGATCAATGAAGTTAGTGCTGGGATCTGGAAAGCTGAAATAAATTTGTAGGAGGACCAAATAAAAATGTTTAAAAGAATTTCTGTGCACTTGCAATGTTCTAATCAATGCATTATATTTTCTTGAGTGTGTGTCTCTTGTAGAATTAGGATTCACATGAGATACAGATCTACAGTGTAAGTCTGATGACTGAGTTTCAAGTGAAAATGGCTCTTTCGTTTTTTCATTTGGTAAGCGACAAAGTGACAGTAATTATGCCAAAGAACTAAAATACAGACATGGACCCAGCAATGTAAATATCTTTTGGTTAGTTTGAATGCTTCTGTAGCCGATGAAAAATTAAGAGTTATTGCATGTCCCAAGGAAAGAGAAACTGAGTCATGAGACATTTATGTCAATGTTTTATTCTCTTTCCCATGTTAGGTATGATTTTGAAGCCACATTTTTCGATGAAGGTGTGAGAACTGCAAAGCGGAAACAGTTGGAAGATAAGCTTTTACAGGTGTGTTTCTCAGTCTTGTATTATGAATCTCACTCTGGGAACACACAGTTAAATATAAATCTGCACTCATTTACTATTACACTTGTTAACTGATCTGTGGTATTTCCAATATATCTAGCAGAGACTTGTCTAGATAACAATAATATTTGTTTTGTCATCTAGTGCTGACTTTAATGTTGTTAGATACAGTAGTGTGCGTTAAGCTTGAAACCTCTGATCAGAGTAACAGCTAGATGGGTTAGTAATAGAAAAGCAAAAGAAAATTGTGAAGAAATTAATTTCCATGAAGGATGTGGACTACTTATCCCAGTCCGGAAGTGTTTCTTATGGTGATTCGAAAACCTTGAAGCTTTACATATATCTTTGGCGGAAAACGTTAACTGTCAGAATCATGCTTCTTTGTGCATATGAGAAGAGTATTTCTACCAGACTGATTTGCTGCAGTTATCCTGTCTTACAGAAAGAGTATCTTATTGAATATAAGTTAAAAGTCATCATTAATGCTTTATTTCATTTGCTATTTCTACTTACAGTTTATTCTTCTTTGTTTTTATTAGCTTGTCCAACCTGCACACCAATTCATGTTGGGACATATACGCTCTGGAACCTTGGATAAGTTCAAAGAAGCATTTAATAATGCCCTAAATGAGGGAAAAGGTTTCTCTGCAGCTGCACGCGATTGTACTAAAAACTGTATGTCACAGTTTGATGAGGAGGCTGAAGGTATGGTTATCAACATCGACTTGATATCTTGTTGATCGTTATGAGTGTTATGACGAATTTGATTGGGGGATTCAATGGCAAAAAGAAGGGGTGTGGGGTTTGTGGAATGATATCGAACCAGATAACCTTAAACATCATTAGCAGCTACCATCAAACATTTTTATTATATCCAATATGTTTTCTGACTTTGTCCTTCATGTTTTACAAGTTCGCAGCAACATTCTTTCTGATGAACATGAGAATTGGTTTTCATGTGATTTTGTGCTTTGCAGGCGTTCATATTGAGCAAGCAAACTGGGACTCTTCTAAAATGAGAGAGAAACTCAGCCGTGACATTGATGCACATACTGAATCAGTTCGAACAGCCAAGTTGTCTGAGCTTACAAGCACATATGAGGTGAGAGATAGTCTTATTAGATCTTTTCCTACAACTCTGTATAGTCTTATTAGATCTTTTCCTACAACTCTGTTGTGCTCCTTCTAGGAATGAGGATGATGACATTAAGGTTTTTGAAGGTAATAAAAAATCCGCTATTACTTAGGGATAAGATTAACCAAGAAACAAAATAAAAAAACTGCCAGTTCTGGCATTCTATATCAACTCCTTACACATCAATTAAGATCCCTCCTACCATCTGCATCAAACTACTCCTCTATAGAATTCTTAGCTGATATATTTTCCTCGAATAACCATGTATTGCTTTGTGCAAATGAAATGATTACGATCATATTACCACTGCTTTATCTCCTCTCTCTCTAGGTTATATAATGCACAACTTTCCTACTAATAGTTTGTGTCTTCAGACAAAGTTAGATGAGGCATTGTCTGCACCTGTTGAGGCTTTGTTAGATGGAGCTAGCAATGACACCTGGCCGGCAATCAGAAAACTTCTCCAGCGTGAGAAAGAAAAGGCTGTTTCTGGATTTTCTGATGCACTTTCTGGTTTTGAAATGGATAATTCAAGCAAGGATAAGATGGTGTCGAAGTTGGAGACTCATGCAAGAGGAATTGTTGAAGCAAAGGCAAAGGAAGAAGCTGGAAGAGTTTTGATCCGTATGAAAGATAGGTATTTGTTGTACTCATTATATGACCTAGAATATATTGCTGATTTTATCTCATAACTGTTGCTGGATGAACTACCTTGTACAGGTTCTCAACGCTATTTAGTCATGATGCGGATTCGATGCCACGTGTCTGGACTGGAAAAGAAGATATTCGAGGAATCACTAAAACTGCTCGTGCTGCTGTATGATATTCTTTACTTAGATCTCATGGGAGAATTGGTTGTCCACTGGGATTTTACTAGATTAAAAAAATACTTGTTTTGTTTTGTGTTTGTTTTCTTCTTGGGGCCAGTCACTGAAGTTGCTATCCATTATGGCTGCTATCCGGCTGGAAGATGATGCTGATAATATTGAGAGTCTCTTGTCCCTTGCACTTATGGACCCAAAAGCTGCAACTTCTACCAATAAGAGTATTACAGCGGACCCTCTGGCCTCAAGCAGTTGGGATAAGGTAGTTAGCTTTATCAATCGAAAGTTGAAAATTATATAGAGTTAAAGAATCTCCTGCATTATGCAGATTATTTCCTTAGGATATCAGCCAATAAATAGTCCAAGCATTATTCTTTAACTATAATTATGTCATTTCTCCTTTTATTATCTTGCTCTGTCCGTGATCTCTGATTCTCTATCATAAATAAAGAGCATGTTATAGTTAGCTTATTATTGTTCATTCACTGCCCAGATTCCATCAACAAGAACCTTGTTAACACCAGTCCAGTGCAAATCTTTATGGAGGCAGTTTAAATCTGAGACTGAGTATACAGTTGGTCAGGCAATCACTGCTCAGGTAAACTTGACATACCAACGCTTATGGAAAAATGAGGTTCATTGGTCACATTATAAAAATTATCTGAAGGCTTCGTTTCTTGTTTGCACTAATTAATATCATGCAAAGTTTTTAATGAAATCATTATTCGTTACGTTATCTTATTTACCAAAATCAGGAGGCCAGCAAGAGAAACAACAATTGGCTACCACCTCCATGGGCAATTGTCGCATTGTTTATCTTGGGTTTTAATGAATTTATGACCCTTTTAAGGTACTCACTAGCTCATTATTTACTCCGTATTTGGGGTGGCTTGGATGATGTTATTTCAAAGGTAGTGCAGCCAATGTCAAAATGTCAATTTGCTTTCCTTTTCCCTTTGTATGGTATCTGTTTAGATAAAGTTCTGCTGTGTCTGCCGATTGTTTATTTTGACACTGCCACCTTTATTTTGACAGAAATCCTTTGTATCTGGGTTTAATTTTCATGGTATTTCTGCTCATAAAAGCCCTCTGGGTGCAATTAGATGTCTCGAATGAGTTCCGCCTTGGAGTTGTAAGTGGATTTTCTTTGAATATTTATTTTCTCTAGCTTACAAATACTACTCCTGTCTATGACTCTATAGCCTTATTTCCTATGAAATATTTCAATTTAGCTTTGTGTTTTATATTTAATATACTTTTTACTTTAGACGCATAAATGTTACTGCTAAGTGTTAGTTTGCCTCTGGAATTTCTATTCATGTTTCATAGAATTAAGGAACATTATCACAACCAACCAAAATCATATCTGTTACAACGCATTTAGCATTTCTCCACAAGAAGCATAAAATAACATAATCCTATTTGCGGTCTGATATATGTCTTCACACCTACAGCTACCCGGACTTCTCTCAGTATCCACCAAATTCCTTCCTACTGTAATGAACCTTCTAAAAAAGCTAGCCGAGGAGGGCACAGCGGCTGCTACTCCGAATCCTGAGCGAAACCCGTCTATTCAATCAAAGAGCTCTCCTGCTTCCTCTGAGATAACTTCATCTGACTCTGCACACAACAAATCACAGTAAGCAACCAGCCACTTCCTCTTGTCTGAGGACTCCATCTAGTACTATTGAAGCATAACACCATATAACCGTATGGATCCTCCGGCTTACTGATCGATCTCACAGTCACAAGTGCACGATGTTGAAGAGTTTATTTACTTGTAGGTATCTTTTGGGGATGGTTATGAAAAAAAAAACTGCCCATTTTTCTTTATTGTTTTAATTTTTACGTGATAATCCACAAGGCATTTACTATAATGGCCTTTGTTTGTGATTGTCTGGCTTAGCCTCCTTCAGTTTTGTATCATTAGAAGTTGAATTTATTTTGTATTAATTGAAACTTGGCCACTATCCATTTTGTATTCAAATCAGAAGTAATTGGCTTCAAACCTTGATCCTTATAACTATAGTAAATTTAATAACATGGCTATAGAAAAATGATATATAACTAGCTGAAGTAGGGCTTAGTTGCAAGCTAGTTGGGGTTGATTTCAGCGAAAATGGGCTCAACCCGGAATAGCTTAACAAGCCTTTTCTTGTTTCTATTTTATGCATTCCCATCATCACAATTTTATTTTAATTTAATCATCTTCAAAGGTCTAATACCCTTATATATATATATATATATATATATATATATATTTATATATATATTCCTGGAAATATGTTATGATAATGCACCAATAGTTTTTTTTTGTTTAATAATGATAATGCACCAAGAGTGGTAGCTGGGATTTGAACTTATTAATTGTGGCAGGGAACAATATTATTTGGTATATAATTATTTGACAACCACCTGGTATAGTACTCCCCCCAATTGATCTCTCCTTCAATTATATTACCGAATCATAAAGTGATAATTATTTTCACGACTCTACTCTTTTCTAGAAATTTGATTGTCACTCTGTATAAATTAAAGCGTGTCCTATTCGTGACCATGAAATAACTAATTTGACCTTACCAGTTACCACTACAATATTGTTCACAAATTAATAATGCATTGATTATGTGTTCAGTTCTTCAGCTCTCACGTACGTGATCATATGTTGTCTTCTCATTGTTCTGCAATTTTTAGCTCTTCCAACCCAGCTTTTTCAGCACATTGATTAATGCAACAAACGTATGTACGAGTGATGGATATCACACTACTGGGTGGGTGGTATATTCGTACAGTAATTAACATTACTGTCGGTCACGTAATTCGAGAAACGAACCACAAAAATTATGTTGTTGGGATGATCAGATCAAATATGCTATAATAGTCATGTATATAAACCCACACATACACGTGTATGTATTATTTTATATATATATTGATTATTAAATTTATATGAAAAAATAATTTCTTCTAAATTCTTTCGTGTGTTTTTCTTGTCAGAAAACAATTCTTTCGTACGTTGTTAAAACATACACGTGTTTTTTGTTTTTACTTGTGATTTAGACTATTGTAAACCATAAATTCAGAGTTCTTTTCTTCAAAGATTCTCAATTTCTTAACTCCACCTTTAATTTAGAGTTAATTCATACGGATAGCACACATTTTCCCTAAATTACAATTAAATACTTACACTTCTAAAATACTCCAATCACAATATCATATTTTATTTTCTTGCAATCAGATTATCCCCAGGCTCCCCAATGTAAACATCGAGGTAATTGTAAAAATTTAAGAGACCAGATCGTAATTGCAACTTTCTAAATACCGTGTTGTTGCAATTACAAAAAATAAGGATAAATTTCGTGTTCACCTAAAAAAAATTGTGTTATTTGTGGCAATTGATACTTTGATGTGAACTCATATAATATTAAGTCATTTGAAATCATCTACATATTTGAATCTTTCAATTTAGATTTTCAAATGTAGATCGATCTGTGTTTTATTTTGTTCGAATCTCACAATCTAGAACGTAATTTTGATGAAACATTTATATTTTACACATATAATACGGGGTGACAATTCAAAATTTGAGATAAATGCAATAAATAAAAGTGAGAGCAAAAGTGTGAGATTAGAAGATATTTGTAGATTACTTTTATTAGTAACCCATTGGGTGGACCAAAATCGAAGATAACCATGAATTTAATTGGAAGGCTCCACACATTAATAGTAATGGAAACATTCTCAACGTCATTTTCTATCAAAAATCAGTCTTGTTCTCTATCCTTTCTCAAAATCAATGTCAAGATTGATAGATAGTCACCTCATTTCAAACATTTGGATCCCTAATATACAGAAATGATAACTAATCTCATACGTTTAATATGATTTTTTTGCTACATTTTTATACTCATGTGTATATGTGGAGTGTATATTTAAAATATTATCCAATAACTTTGTAACTAACTTTGTAATAACTTATACACAAACATATTAAATGAGCAAATAATTATACAACGATCATCTACTCAAAATATAGAACGATCTTGTGCCTTTTTTCCTCACAAATTTAAATGTCGAATTGGTTACACAAAAAATCAGTCAAAGTTGGCACATCTACATGGATCAAACAAAATACGATATTAAATGATATTGAATAATCAAATTAAAAGCTGACGACGAAGCACAACTCAGTTGATAAGACGTTTATCCTATAACCAAAAGATCGGAGGTTCAAGTCATCTAGTGTGTAAATATTAAAAAAAAAAACTATAAATATTCAATTATGTAAATAAGTTTTCAACAGTACAAGGTCTGAAGGAAATCTAAGAAAGTCAGAAGGGGGGTGTTAACATTGGAAAATCCAGTTAATTTTTAAAAAAAATTATCATTTCAAGATATCTATTTCCAGCTGGGTAGAAATCAAATTTTCATGTGCACATATATATGTCTATGTGAAATGAATGTGGCAGCTTTGAGTATTCAATGTCGTCCAACCCATGCTTTTCTTATGTACGTACGATCAATTTATTTATTTTTCCGTATTTGATTAGGAAATTATTTTTTTTATCCGTAATAAACTAATATTACAATAATCCGACGTGATAAAAGGAGTAATTAATGTAATGATTGGCGACAAAATTTGATGGATCGAAACCTTTTATTGATTTCATTAATTTAAATTGCATTATATTTATTTCTTTCTAGCTATATATATGATCATACACAAGAAAAATTAAAGCAGCTTAAGAGGGTTGATTTTGTGCTACTTTTGATATAAAATATTATTAAGTAGTGTACTAATCTTAGATCTTAGTGCCCTATCCCACCTAATTAACAGATCAGTGGTTGGGCTTGGGTCTATTTGATCAATCTATGTATATGTATATGTATATGTATATTTACATTATAATAGCACGACATAGTGTTGAGGGAGGGGTAACCCATCTAGTATCAAGTCCACAAAAATTATGCATTTATTGACATGGAGAGGACATCAAATAGAAACTTCAATATGTAGTATTTAAAATCAATCTGCACTGGATCTTGTAGCATCTACTGTAATTATTGTAATATTTTTAAGTATCGTGATTATAAATGGAGCATTATCTATATATATAAAGAGACATCAATTTGCATAAAAATCAATCATGACCATTCATTTAGTGAATACCATCGGTGTAGATGGACCTTTTAGCTTCTACTAGGGAAAAAATTTCTATTACTATTTTCCGGCTCTTAGCTTATAAATAGCTGTGTGTTTCGTAACAAAATAAGATATTAAGGTGTCATAGGTATATTATACATTCTAATCATCCTAACTAAACGAGCCCTCTAACATTTTTGAACACGTATATATTTTTTTTTTATGTTACCTTTATTATTTTCTTAATATTTGATATATTTTTCAGAATTTTATTTTTTTGGTCGTGGACTGCCGGGGTAGTTGGAGGGAAACGGTATGGTTACTTTAGTTAAAAAAAAAAAAAAACAGATGTGTGCAACTAATAAATGAATCTAGAAAATGATTTGGAAATAATTGCTAAGTGTAGATATATGGGCAGTTGGCCTCTCTAGATTTTGCGATGCTAGTACAATTATTAATCTTTTATTTTTTCTTTCTTGAAAGGGAAAAATCTCATCAACCATAAATATAATTATTAATATTAATTTACTGATTCAACAATTTATACAAGTCCAAACCTACATTTGCTATAAGTGAATGGATAATTGAGTAGCTAGGACATTAATTTATAAGCTAATAGTATGAGTCTCTCTTGCTTTACATTTGTGAGGTGTCATAAATTGATAAGAGAGTTTATTTATTTTGTTTGGCTGGATTATGAAATATGAAGTACCATTTTGACCTAGTTTTAGCTAAACACAGTTTAGGCTGATAAACATTTTCCCTTCTTGGAGGCCTAGTTAATGTTATGGTTGAATTCATGATTAAAGGTAATTAATTCAATTTGAATCTCACTAATGTAATGTGTGGGGTTTATCAAAAAGAGTTACAAGTTTTTTCCACATATAAAAAAGGGAAAATAATTATACATATATAGCAATAACTTATAGTAGAAATTCTTTATCTCATATAAATTATGAAGTGTGTTTTTTTTATTATATATTTACAATAGTTCTTCTTTATATAATTATATATAGACTAATACTTTTATACAATAGTGCTTCTATACGATAATGTTTTTTCATGTATTATTTTTGTACATGCTTCTTTTTACGATAATTGTAGATCATACAAAAATCTGTAGTTCAAATTGATTCTTCATTCTTATACTAAAAAAAATTGTATATGATCCACCTACTATATACTATAATATATATTCCATTTGATATTGTGGGATCCAAAATGAAGTTGGATTAATTAGTTCTCTAAATTAATTATATACATCTTTTCTTAATTAATACTACTTCAAATCAATCTATATATAATACTAAAGGGAGAGAAGACTCCCACCCCCTCACCAAAAGAAGAAGGAAGGATGAGAAAAGAAAAAAGATCATTAATTTTCTTGTCTTCAATAGGTCTTGTTTTTTTAAGTTCACATTGTTTGCCAAACAATGTGCGACTTTATTTGCGATTCCATACGTATGGTAAATTCCCACAAGTATGTTGAGGCGTGCCACCTGTACCATATCCCTAACATCCACTAGAAGCAGGTCCTGCATGTCGTCGTCATCCCCGTTAATCTAACGGTAAGAAAAGAATCTGTGTATATTTCTATCGGCATCACTTGTTGGAAGAAAAAGTTGGGTTTGAAAATCAAGATGCTACTATAGTCTTAACCGTAAGATAGATAAACACATTATTGAAAAAACTATAATAGTTCCCTAAAAAAACTATAATAATTGTCTATAGTGAAATTGGGATTACATTTATATAAATCATATCCATAAGACGAGCTTTAAATTGAAAATCGTTCCCTTTAGCCAAATCTGGTTAATTATTATTTGGGAAATTTAAAAATAACGAATTTAAATAAATACAATTGGGCCTACAAAATTCCAAGACTAGGAATAAAGACATATAACTGCAAACCTAGAAAACATTTCCATGGTTAATTTAATCACATGACGCCATACAATTATTCAAAATCTCTCTCCCTCTCCCTCTCCCTCTCTCTCTCTCTCTCCCCTAAGATCACCACATACATTGTAAGAATTCCAAGTGCAGCCTGGCTTTTTTGTTGAGCTGTAAAATTATACGCATATAAATCAATCAAATAAGAAAAAGAAAAAAAGTATGCATTGATGGCTTCTCCAACCGTACCATTCATTTCTCCATTAATGCTACAAATCATTTTTTTATTTTGTATTTCCCAGTTGGAATTCTGTGTAACATTTAATGAAAAGATGCATCATTGTTCATCTTCTGTTGTTTCATCTGCTTATAAAGCAACCCCAACCAAAAAAATAATTGTCCTAATTATTATTTATATGTAAGTTTACTTACCCCTTCTGATAAATGCATGCATCAATATCCCTTACTTGAGTCAGTTGAATCTCTCACTCTCTCTCTCTCTCTGCAGAAAGTTTGTGCATAAGATATAAACGCAGAGAACAAGGCCAACCAGAGATAGCCACATCGATCAAGAATTTTGTCTAGGGGTGTATTGTGGAATGTGAATTGAATTCTTTTTTTTTTTTGGAGGAAATTAGTGTGTGTTGTGCGTGTTTTATATTTCTATGGCTTTGGTTGGTGGTGCAGTTCTTTACTTGTGTTCACTTGTATGGATCACCACTGCGCTCACTCTCTCTCAAGGTTTCTTTCTCTTCTTCATTCTCTTCTTCTCATCTTTCTTTTGCACAAAACACACACTAGCACCTCCATTGTGTGTGATTTTCTTGATTTTGAGGTGGGATTTCTTTGTTGTTATCCTTGTTTGGAGTTCTTTGTGTATGCCTCTTTGAATAAATTTAGAAAATTTGACATTAGGAATACAATGGGGTTTTTTGTTTTTCTAACGTATGTTTTTCTCTCTCACTCTCTCTCTCTCTCTCTCTCACACACACACACACCCAAACAAAGTCAAATTCATTCAACTAAAAAAATTGGAACTTTTTCTTACACATTAACACAAAAGTGTGTACGTCATTAAAAAAAAGTGCGTTTTTTTTCAAATAAAAGCAAGAACGAAAATAAGACAAAAAGAAAAATAAAATCAGTTGACATTTTTTTTTTCTAAAGATAAAATCACTGGAAAATAAGCCTAAGAAAATAAAAAAGATTAGAACTTTCTTGCATTTTCCGACCCCCTTTTCTCAATCAATTCCTTTCCCCAATTTCCCCCAATTAATTCTGATAAAAAAGGAACAAATTCTGTATTTGCAGGTGCTCAATATGATCATCCAGCTCAATACCGGTACCCCTTCATCAAGCCAGCCAGCTCATTCTCATCTCTGCCGTCCTCCGCCGCGTGGGTCAACCCCACCGCCGCGTACGACTACATTATAGTTGGCGGGGGCACGGCGGGGTGCCCCCTCGCCGCCACACTGTCGCGGAATTACTCTGTTTTGCTGCTGGAGAGAGGGGGAACGCCGTTCGCGAATTCGAACGTGTCGTTTATGCAGAATTTCCACATTACTCTGGCCGATATCTCGGAGAAATCGGCGTCGCAGATGTTCATCTCCACCGATGGGGTATTCAATGCTAGGGCTAGGGTTTTGGGCGGTGGCACTTGCATCAATGCTGGATTTTACACCCGCGCAAGCGCAAGGTACAACTCCCACACCCCCAAAATCCGCTTTTCCACTTGGTGGATAGTTTTTGAACTTAATGGATCATTCTAGTCTTCTTATATAGCAAAAGGAAATTTTATATATATAAATGAAAATGTGAAATTAGTAGCTAAATGGAACGAAATAAAGGTCCATTTCGTCATACCAAACATCTCATTTTCATCATACCAAGCACACATACACAGTGTGTATTTGCTTAATGACATTCTATAATTAGTAGGAATCAGTCAGCCAATCTGATGATAATTTAATTACTATGCAAAGTATTGAAAAAGGGTGGAAAATACGGAAATATTATATAAAAATAATATATTAAATAAGTGCCTACATAAGTAATGATTATTTCTTTTAAAGTGAAACGCCAAATATCCAGAAATGGATAGTGCGAGTCTATTTTATTAAAAAAGAAAGACAAGAAAAAACAATAATTTTAGGCCAGTAATTTATGGCCCATTTGCTCATTGTGTGGTCTCATTGTCGCACCCACCCACTTACCCATTTTATCTGAATTTTTGTCTATATTGTTGTTTTCAAAAAAATCTTGCTTTTGTTCCAAAAAAATTTTTAGTTAGGTAGAGGCTGTCACAGGGCCAAAATAAGAAAAAGTAGAGAAAAGACATATATTTATGAGTGGGAATCACTAAAGAAGGCTTTATGGCAACTTAACTAATCACAAACTATCATTAATGAAAAACTTTTTTTTTTTACCTTCTTTTCTTTTAGTTGTTACCTATAAAAAGTAAATAATTTGTTGTTTCTGTTTCTTGTTTTGAAATGTAATCCATAACTTAGTTTTAACAATATCAATTAGACCATGTGAACTAAGTTAACCATGTTGAATTTGTTCAATATTTAGACCATGCCACATGAAAAAAAAAAGGGATCATGTTCAAGATTTCAGTTCTTGACTCATTTTGATGGTTTTCATCATTGATCTGCTGCAGTGAGATTGAGAAAGCAGGGTGGGATGCTGAGCTCGTGAATGAGTCCTACCCTTGGGTGGAGAACCAGATCGTTCATCAGCCCGATTTCGGGCCGTGGCAGCGAGCCATAAGAGACAGCCTCTTAGAAATTGGGGTCTCACCTTTCAATGGCTTCACCTATGATCACTTGTATGGCACCAAAGTTGGTGGAACCATCTTCGACCGGTTCGGGCGCCGCCACACGGCTGCTGAGCTTCTCGCCTCCGCCAATCCCGAGAAGCTTCATGTCTTGGTCCGTGCAACGGTCCAGAGGATCGAGTTTGACACAACGGGTAAATTTGATATTCTTAGATGAATTAATTGATCTTGTTGGTTTTTGCTCAAACTGGCATCTATGGATTAAGATTTGAAAAAAAATACTAAATATAAGGTTTATAAATGCAAAAAATTGTTGGGGGAGGGGGGGTGCTCCCCTCAGCACCCCCTGGATGCCATTTCAGCATTTCTACCACATATAAAAATCTAACAGTATTGAATGGCAGGGAAAAGGCCTAAGGCTGTTGGAGTGATCTTCAAAGACGAGAATGGGAAGATGCATAGGGCGGTGCTGTCGAAGAGGGCGAGGAGCGAGATCATCGTGTCTTCGGGTGCAATTGGGAGCCCTCACTTGCTGCTCCTGAGCGGCATTGGCCCGAAGGCTGATCTTGAGAAGTTCAACATCCCGGTGGTGCTGGACAACGAGTTCGTGGGGAAGAACATGTCGGATAACCCTATGAACACGATCTTCGTCCCGAGCAAGACGCCGGTGAAGCAGTCCCTCATACAAACTGTGGGAATCACCAAGGTGGGAGTCTACATTGAAGCTAGCAGTGGCTTTGGACAGAACACAAATAGCATCCA
>JAYDZE010275616.1:0-19230 GCA_034509125.1 Monilaria moniliformis
CCATATTGTGAAACGACATCATCTGGGTTAACAACATTTCCCCTACTCTTACTCATCTTGTGAGCACGGCCAATCAATCGAATATCAGGATTGTCTTTCAGCACGAAATAATCACCAGATTTTGTTACCTATTTCAGTACATATATGGCATATCATAAAAAATTATGGCTTTACAAACATTTAACTTGGAACTATGCCATTTGAAAAACAAGTTGAGGAGGAGTTACAGTGGAAAAAATATATAAATACTGATATATATATTGTATTTTTCCAGCAGAAATAAAGAGAGGTTTGAGCACATGAGAGTGACATGCCTTCTCCTCAGGTACAATTTCTTGACTGAGGTTCCCCGTTTCATCAACAGAATCAGCAGAAACTAGGTCACCATCTGAATCCCTGAAAGCTATATATTGAACCTGCCACACAAGCAATTATATATTGGCATGACTGTAATATTTTTAAACAAGGATTAAGCAAATATATGCTTACTTCTCCAAGAATAATTCCCTGGTTTATGACACAATGAAAAGGTTCTTTAGTTGAGACGACTCCAACATCATAAAGAACCTGAAAAAAGTAAAAGGTCATTATTACAGAAAAACAACCAATTAAAGAGCTACAGAATTACTAGCTTCCGACTATTATGACTTACATCTAATATATACGCGACTAGCAAGAAGACCATCAGATATTATATTTCTCATATTTTGGGTGAGGTAATTGATTTGTGTTAAAGCTGAAAAATAAGGAGCATCAAACTTAATACTCCTAACTATTTCAGATTTCTGATGTTTGCTAGACTAAATCCACAAAGTTGACTCACTGACTTAAAATAAGCCCTTTTTAACCCCAATGTGATGGTACAGAATATTCCAAGTTAAGGCGTTCTAAACTTTTAAGTTCAGGCCTTAGCCTGGATAAAGACAACTATAAATTCTTAGTATGGAGAACAACATTATTTACATATAATAGTAGAAAACTAGAGGGGAAACTGATTGTTCTCCCAGAAAAAAGGCAGACAAGCTCTCTTATTCCCTGCAGCTAGAACAAGTATACCTTGTGCCAGAATCTAGCATACAGTAAGTGAAGAACTGCATGTTCAGCACCGCCAACATACACATCAACAGGGCTCCAATACCTGCAAAGAAGAATAAATGTTAAGAGGGACAGAAGTTACCCAAGCATGAAGTATAAAATGAACACAATTCGTATTAGACTACCAATATGTGCAAGCTAAACTTACTTTTCTTTTTCCTTGTCAACCAACGCATTCGGATTTCTAGGGTCCATGAACCTCAGGTAGTACCTGGATTTTGATATAAGAACTAAATATATAATGAGCCCTTTACCAAGCATGAAAACTATTTTGGATATCATTCATTATGCTCACAATGTTTGGAAATTACAAATGCAGCAAAGATGAGTTCTGGATTGCACCAAAAAGGTTAATATAATACTAATAATTCATGTTTCCTAGCCAAACCAGATATAGACAATATGAAACACTGCCAATATTATGTATACTAGTTAGCTATAGAAGTAAGTCACACCAGCAAGAACCAGCCCATTGAGGCATAGTGTTTGTCTCCCGTTGAGCTGACTTCCCAGAGATAGGGTCAACTGTTTGCACCTGAAAAACATCATCCATCAGCATATTTCATGAAGAAACATTACAGCAAGAAAAAGATACCAAGTTAGGGTAATGGATCCTTATGATGTGGAAATCTGACAATTGCAAAGGGCTAAAGAATTGCTATAATGCAACTCATCTTACTATATCACATCAGAGGCATCTCTCCGTAACTTTGACCTGATTGAACTCTTAGAAGAAAATAAACATACCCAAGAAAGGGCCTTTGCCAATGGTGGCTCCCCAGTCCCAGTTGGAGTAAAATCATCCAGCTCAGGAAGGGTAAGAGGCAGCTCAGCTTCAGAAACTGGAACACATTCACCTGTACCATCTAGAAATATGACAGGGATAGGCTCTCCCCAATAACGCTGCCGAGCAAATAGCCAATCCCTTAATTTATAGTTCACCTATAGGAATATAAAGTTGCACAATTTGTAAACCTGTCCATTGTGAAACTCAACTGCAAACAATACAAAGCCCCTAACATCAAGCAATGTAGTTAAAGATAACTTCTACATCCAGAACGCAGGAAAAGTACCTTTTTCATTCCACATCCAGTTTCTACAACCCACTCAATGACCTTAGACGCAGCATCTTTGCTAGGTAGACCATTAATGTCAAGTCCTGATGTTGGACTTGATGAATTTATCATCGTACCATCACTAGTGTAAGCCTTCTCAAGGTAACTGAAATGTCCATTTTCTGGAGTCACAACCCCACAGACTGGAATATTGTACTTCAAAGCAAACTCGTGGTCTCGTGTGTCATGTGCAGGTACAGCCATAATTGCTCCTGTTCCATAGCTGTCATATAGAATTGCAAAAAATCACGAGATCAACATCAGTTCTTGTAAAACAATTTCATTTTTCTTCATAGATGCATCTCCTTCATAGTCAAAGGGCACTAAAGTTGTGAACTAAATATCCTTTGCAAGGGAAATCAAAGAACAAGGAACAATCAGTTACCTTCCCAAAACATAGTCAGCTACCCAAATTGGAATAGCTAATCCATTAGCTGGATTTCTTGCATAGCTACCACTAAAGACTCCAGTTTTTTCCTTTTGGAGCTCAGTCCTCTCCAGATCACTCTTTCTGGAGGCAAGTTCTTTGTACTCTTCAACCTGCATTAAAAAGTATTTCTTTCATAATGCCTACTGACCTCAGATTTCATAAGTACAAGACATAGTGGAGACATACAACTTCTCTTTGGGAATCAGATATGATGGCTGGCAATAGCTCATGTTCAGGAGCCAGGACTAAGTAACTAACAAGTCAGAGAAATGTAGTCAGCAACCATAGTTGTTTTAAAAGACAACAGAAATGAGGCATAATAAAAATAGAGGATGTACGTTGCACCAAATATCGTATCAGGCCTTGTGGTGTAAACAGTAATTTTAACATCACTTTCCAAACCATCACTATCCATGGCACTGAATTGCAGCTCTGCTCCTTCTGATCTCCCTATCCAGTTCCTTTGCATTTCCTTAACACTTTCAGGCCAATCAAGGCCATCTAAATCTTCAAGTAGACGGTCAGCATATGCAGTAATCTTCAGCATCCATTGCCGCATAGGCTGCTCGGCAATAAACAATGAACTGTAAAATCATAAAACCATCCAACTAATGAAAACAAGGAACGTAGCCAAAATTGTGCATAAAAAATATTGCAGAAAACAATGAATAATTAGATAATAAATCTACAACATACTTTTCGAATAACTGGGTGTCCCCCACGCTCGCTAACACCATCTACTACTTCTTCATTTGCCAAAACAGTTCCCAGAGCAGGGCACCAGTTCACAGGAACTTCAGCCTGTGTTATGAACTGCTTAGAGCACCACCGTACATGCTGATGTAATGAATGATGGAGATTACTTTCAAGAGAACTCCATACCTGAAATGCCAATCCTCTCTTTAAGAGCTGCAGAAATATCCACTGCGTCCATTTGTAATAATTGGGCTCGGTCGTAGAAATTTCACGATCCCAGTCATATGAGAAGCCCAATAATTTAAGCTGGGTACAGATACTGATGTCAGTATAACAAGAACTGTACCAATTGAAGAGATCAAATCGGTAGTCTGCTAAATGAAGTGATTTTGTGAAAGTTGGTTATAAATATAACGCCAATTTAAGGGCCAATTTCAAAAACTAAAACAGACATTTCCGAGTGTTGGATGGAACTCTTCCAAAACTGCTTATTTATCTTGATTTGATTTTCAAGCTAACGTGTTGCATAATCTTGATAGAAATTTTTTCTTGGAAAAGGATTGAATTCATAAATCAACATCCATCTGGGAAAGATATGTAGTTGACCTGAGAGCGGAATCGATCAATGTTTCTGAACGTTGTGATATTTGGGTGTGTCCCTGTCTGTCAACAAGAAGCTGTGATATTAAGAGGAGAACAGGAGAGACCGCAGAAGGGGGTTAGTTGATAAAAAATCATATCGAGGAAGGAGAAAGTACCTCGATTGCATATTGCTCTGCAGGTAAACCAAATGCATCCCAACCCATTGGATGCAACACATTGAAACCTTGCATCCGTTTAAGTCTGGCAAGGATATCCGTAGCAGTATAACCCAGAGGATGCCCCACATGTAAACCAGCCCCACTGAAACAACGAAATTACAAATCTAATGATTGATGTTCAAGCCAAATGACTTCGAGCCACAAGTTTATCTACATTCCTTCAGAAGTTCATAAGTATGTTAGAAATTATCTCAATTGCTGATTCAGCTAAGACTATTGTAACTATTTCAGCATTCTAATGATCAGTTATCTTCTCAGCATGGTGGAAAAATTGCTTTACTCCCAAATCCATACACAATATTTCAGCCAACGACAGTCAATAATTCAAAATTTTAAACTGTGTTGTGGTTCACAACGTATTAGACAATGAGAAAGATAACGGCGCTGGGATAATATAACAGGTCAAAAACTTGAATTCAACCACAACACGCAACTCACGAACCCATAAGATGAGAGAGAAAGGGACCTGGGATAAGGAAACATGTCGAGAACGTAGAATTTGGGCTTCGAAGTATCGATTTCATCGGGCGTCCGAAAAGTCTTGTTCTCCTCCCAGTAATGCTGCCACTTAGGCTCTACTTCGTGAAACGGATACGCTCTTCTCACTCCATCTTCTCCACTGACGCTGTGTTTTTCACTTATTTCACTAGAACTAGTATTTCCGCTATCATTTGTGAGCTTTGAGCAATTGAGTATTCGGGGGCGGGAAAAAGAAAAGCGAGGACCACGGCTATGGAGAAGGGGTTGGCGGCGGCGTAGAGAAGAACTTGCCGGAAAAGGAGGTAGTGCAATGTGAATCCGTGCGGCGGGTTGAATCTGGGTGTACATCGGCGTCGCCGGAGTTTACCGTTGTTGAGTGAGGATAGTGAGTGTGGTGAGGGGGAGAGAGAGAGGAGGTGTGTAGATAAAGTTTAGTTGGGCTTGGCGGCAAAGTGAATCTGTTAAGCCCCGGCCCATATATCACTGCCTTTGCCCTCTTCCGTTAAAGATACGATCTCATACATTTTATGCCACATCATCAATTTAATTTTACGTGGTATCACTATTATTTTTCAATATTATTTATTTTAATTCTTCCATACTTGTGCATCCTTATTTATCTAAGGTGTCTTACCTCACATTGATTTCTTATAAGATTCTATCCAATGAAAAACTTCTATAAAATGATACTTCCATCCTTCCAACAAAAATCAACATCGAATTGGCATAGTGATTGAAATTAATATTATTCTAGTTGTATTGTCAATATTTAATTTATATTATTCAAAACATATTAAAAAATTGAGACTTCAATCTTAATTATGAGAGTTGATATTAAATATTTAACTGAAAAAATATTTGAGTTTCGCATTGAGTTTTCATTAGAGCATCCATAACGATGTAGTTTGCGGGCTGTCCATTTCTATAAGGAAAAATGCACCTCGTACCGTGGCTTGGGCCGCGTGTGCGGTGGGAAACGCAGTGCATACAGCACGCATGCGTACCCTGCGTTGTCACTTCCGGACAAATGAGGCAGGCGCGTGGTGCGTGTTGGTCAGCTTCGCACCCACTTTTTGAATTTTAGTTTTTATTTTTATAACACCAACATTTGGTGATTATATGTATATATATATATTATAAGTTTTTACCATTTTTCAGTTATAATTTTTTTCTTTCTTTTTAATTATCTCCCTCTTTAATAAATAACCATATTTCTTATTTCTCATATCCCAACCTAGATTTTTTCAATTTTTTTCCAAATTCTTTCATTTCTCTTCTAATTTCTGTACATAATTCACCTAATTTTATGGATCTCATGGATTTGATGATGCGCCCAACAATCCATTTGATAATCAATACGATGATAATTCAACTGCGGATGAGAAACTCATATTGGAGTTGTTGAGAAGTTCAGAAAGTCGATACAACAATATATGGAAACGACTGCAGTAGCACCACAAAGGTCATTCGTACCGAGGACGTACATGCACCGAAAGTGTGAAATTGTAGCACAACGCTTCATCGGTGATTATTTCTCCAACCAGCCACTACGGGGGTGCAATTGTATTTCTTCGGCTATTCCTTATGCGCAGATCGTTGTTTCTGCGCATAATTGAGACATTGATGGCACATGATAAGTATTTCCAGCAGCGAAAGGATGAAGCACATCACGACGGACTCTTGATTCTGCAAAAGTGCACGTCGGCAATATGACAACTCGCGTACGGTGGCGCTCTGGACCAATTCGATGAGTACTAGCACGTCGCTGACACAACGAGGTTGGAGTGCCTCAAACGATTTTTTTGCGAGGTCATCGAAGCATTCCGTGGTATATATTTGAGAAGACTGACAATGCATGACATCCAACGGTTGATGAATTTGCACGATATGCGACACGAAATTTCTATTCGCGAAAAACAACTTCACGGCTAACTCCAACAAGATCCCATCGAAGAAATAGAGGCACGTTCCCAAAATGGATGAGTAATTATGTAACTTTTTATTTTAATTATGTAGCTTTTTATTTTTAATGATGTAAATTTTTTTAGTTCAATTATGTAATTTTCAAAAAAGTTAGGCATTTATTTTAATTTTAGAAATATCACAATTTAAATAAATATATGATATTGACAAATAATAAAAAATGATGAATTAAAAAAGAAAGTGGTGAGACCATGAATAGTTAATGTATAATATGATTTGAATGTTGTTGGTGTTTGTAGTGTGGTGTGAAAAGTTGATGTGGTAGGTGAATAGTTAAGGACTGGTATGGTTTGTGGCTAACCGTTGTGGATGGCCTTAGACTTCACCAAATAAAAATCTATATAAAATGATATTTACTCAAAATTAGAATCCCACAATAATTTTTCATGGGACTTTACCAAATAAAAATCTAAATAAAATGATAGTAACTTGAATCGCACATTGATTTTCATTAAACTTTATCAGTCCATAATATATAAATAAAATGATCTATTTTGTATGATTTCTATTAAATAAAATTTGAATCCTTTTTTCATAAGACTTTGCAAATTGAAATTAAAATAAAAGAATATCTTTTGTACAATTTTTTGAAATAAAAATTTGCATCTCACACCCATTTTCAATTAGACTTTACAAATTTGAAAATCTAAATCGAATTATATATTTTGTAAATTTGAAAAAAAAAAGTATCTCACATCAAAATTTTCATGTTCCAATTCATAAATTAAGTAAATTATCTCAACTTAAGTAATGAGATTTTTTTATTAATTAAGTATATTGTAAATTTAAACAAATTTAGGTATTAAATGAATAATATTGTATGAGAACGAGAAGCGAATATGTAGTAAAATCATTTTAATCGAAATATATTAATTTTCGGAAGTATAATATTTTGTTATTTATATTATTTGTTATTAATATATAAAACAATTATTTTGTAATATTTAAGTTATATTGAGACAAATAACTAATTATTGTAATAAATTTATATTTTTTAAATTAAACATTTTCAAGTAGTTAATCAAATTTGTGATGGGTAGAGGCATATACATTTTAGACGGGTTAGAATGTTATAAATGTTTACTTTAAAATGAGACTGTAACTGTGATAGTCCGACTTTTCTAGGGGCTGAAATGTATCCTAAGGCTTTATTTATTTAATATCAACATTAGGAAAAGTGTATTATGCGGAAGCAGTGTACTCAAACAATTAATCATTTACTCTAAGGAAACCGGTTCGACATAAAGTATGAATACTTCGGTCAAATCTTGCATGCGAAAAACAAAAAAGGGTTGAGTTACATGGGGCAACTCAATTGCTTGGTTTGAACATATGAAAAAGTCAAAATTCAAATTGTCATGTTGGGCACTAAACAAAATACTATCTAATTATCCAAGAAAGGTTGGGGTTTGACCCGATCAATATGACCTGGGTTTCAAGGTAGGTCAAGTAATTACTATCCGAGCGATCACTGTCTACTTCCCAAAGAACACCACTGTCACCTGCTCTCAATTGTTTTCGACGTCCTGAAAATATTATAATAAATATGGGTTGAGTATTAATGCACTCAGTGAGGTTCATGTCAATTTTCTTTAAAAGGTCAACATTTGTTTTGAAAAATTTCCTAGTGAATTGCATGTGTATTGATCAATTATAGCAACACTTTGAAAAAACAGTCATTATAAGTTGATAAAATATTTTCTACAAGGAACACGTGCACATTACTGGTACAAATGTTACCGAAATAGCTAGACATGGACAACCCAACCGAGTCAGCCCATGACGAAGCATTTTTGCTTCTGGTGTGCATGTTCTTATCCTCCGTCGAGGATAGAGACTGCCATCATCCAGTTGCTGCAAGTAACATGAGCAAAACATTTTGGCATGCAAGCACGAAACAAGTGGTGTACTAACTAATCCATTTTACTTTAGCAAATATATCGCACACACCACACGTCGTTGTTGGAATGATCTATGTAGTTATACTTCCTGATGATGAAATCTTTACAAGACGAATATAAGAATAATCAGTGTTATCTCTAGAGCACTTATCTATCATTGCTATCTAACCTTTGAAGGCCTAGGTTCATCTATATTCGGGTCTTAATTTATTTGAAACAAAAATTCATAATCAAGTCTTATGATGTTTTGGTGTTAACACTTTTGTTACCCTAACATGCATACAAGTACATTTTATCATGTTTACCTCAATGCCAAATAACTAAAATGTCTTTGTCACATAAGCACGTAATTCCCCTTTTGAGTTCTACCATCCTAAATCATGATTTTCTACGTGTGAACATATAATCGCATCCTAAAATGTCACATAACACTTTGGAATAACTCAATACTAAGTAAAAAATGCAATTCAACAATTCGTGAAAGTGTACATCAACACTTCAAAAAGATTGGTAACACATTACATTAATTTATTCATCTCAGATTTATGAATTTAGATGTTAAGTGTATGTGTAATTTTCACAATAATTCTTTTCCCTAACAAATGTGGTTATACAGATGTTATATTAATTTGTTCATCTAAAGTTCATAATTTGTAAGTGTTTGTGCATTTGTAATTCTCTTCCTTAACGAATGTGGCTGTGCATATTTAATTCTCACTGTAATTATCTTCCCTATGTATATACGTGTATTATCATCCCAAGCAAACAAAGATTTTAAAAACTAGGTTACCAAATTGAGATAATTTGATGATTATTACATTGTCATCAATCACCATTTCATTAATCAAGTCGACTCTCATTTTCATCAATCAAATACTAGCATCTTATGAAAATTTGATTCAAACGGTGCAGGGCGAATTAAGAGCTGACATCGTTTCTTACATATCTACATCTGCTGCATGTAATGATCTGTATTTTTCTTTTAATCTTTTTATCAGAAAAATAGCTATGCAGTTAAGTTTATATCCTTACTGTTTGCACAAACCTTTAGAAATTTATACTACGATTCAGGTGAAATATATATGGAAATTTCCATTTGTTTATTTGTATGAGAACAAAAAAATATAAAAACAATATTTAAAGCAGGAAGACTGCTATTGCTGAAAGCTCTCATCTTGTGCAGCTATCAGTTTCTCAAGCTCATCAACGGCATTGTTTACTGCATGAAGGATCATCTTTTTCACCTGCCCAATACAAAAATCGTTTAGTATCAACCGATTGATAGCTTGCTCATCTATAAGATAAGAGGAAAGTGATAACCAACTTCTAACTTGTCTTCTTTGGCTCTGTGATCCCTTGGAAGCTTCCTGAATTCCTCAGTCAGCTTAAGGCACTCATGCAAATTTTCTGGAGAAACGAAGTCAACAGCAACCTTGGTGCACGACTGTAAAAGCATAAATAGGTCACAAATTAAAGTCATCCTTACATCAAATAACATAACTTGTTGAATCCCCTCAGACTTTTACCTTCAGATTCCTGACTTGGTGTGGGCATCCTGCAGGGATGAAGACAGCTTCGCCGATCTTCTGTTCAAACGTCCAAGGTTCTATGCCTGTAATGCCGAGATTAGAAGCTTGCTTCATTCAGATGATAGGACCATGAAATGCTTATTAGTATTATACTACTATAAGCATACCGAACTCTTCCTTCAGTTTGATTTTGTGTGCTTTAGTCAAATAGAAGGTTTGATCGTGAATTGGATGAATGACCTAGATAAAGCAAAGCAGATAAGGGACAACAGTTTAGCACAAGTGAATGTAGCAAAGCTCGAGTTTTTAACCATTATAAATTACCTGATCAACTGGACAGCAATAAGTGTGTCTAAATTCATTCGAATGCTTAGCTAGATAGGCTTTCAATTTCGGAACATCTTCCCTTCTGAAAATATCCCACAGAGCGCCACCTCTGTCGTCTGATTGATGAAGGTTAGATGAAAAGCAAGTACCTTTGTCACTGTCGGATTGGTCACTTGTGGTGCATGCAGTTGCATTTTTTCTTCTGGCCCTGCATTCTTCTTCATCCTGCATTCTATGCCTTTCCTTCAACAATTCAATTGCTTCGTACTGCTCCTCACTTATAGCCACATCTGCTGTGTGTGTCAAAATATTCACCTGCACCCATGAGGCTCTATGAGTGAGGAGCAGTACGATGCAGATGAAATGATAAGTAGAGGGGACATCTTGAGTAATTCAAATATGGAGTGCCGACTTCACTTTGAACATGATCTTGACATAGAAAATGACCACCAGAGAGTTTTGGAGAAAAGATTGAACCAGATTTGGTTGAATTGGATCATAGTTAAAAGATTGCTTTCAGGCAAAGCACAAATGATATTGTGACAACTTGGGTCATACCGCATCTGACATATCACAGTGGAGCTTAGTCACAGAATCCCCTCTTCCAAGTTCCTCTACAGTCCCATATGCAATATATGTCTTTGGACCCATATCAGGTTTCAAGACACTTGAAGGCAACTTTGCAGCAAGGTTAAGAACTCCAGCCGTTGGATCAGTGTATTCTTGGAATGGCAAGGCTCGAATGAACTCGTGGCAATGGCGTGGTAATAAATCCTCAAATTTGTCTGATGGTGGCCAGTCCTTGAGCTTAAGCATCTCCGGCCAGAAGTTTGCATATCGTCTCCCTTCCGTGTAGCCTTTGAAAAATTTGCGAGTATTGATCTCCACCTGCAAAGTAGAATTAAGCATGATGTCAATAGCGGCAGATGCAATTGATACCTACTGGCACCTTTGTCTACTCACCTGTTACATCCTAAGAACCATAGACTGCACCACCAAATTAGAATCACAAAGAATATTTATAGAACAAGATGTACAAAACTTATACAGAAATTTTTCAACAATGGGATGACAAATTCATCTGTGCGTGAAAAAGCAAATTAATAACATGGTTATATTCAAATTTGCAGTGAGAGAAATTATTGAGCTAATATTTAAATGTAATATTTTAAAGCAAACTGGAACTAACCTCACAACCAGCTAGACAATCAATAGCTCTGACTTCAGATATTTTCGAACTGATGCTGTCATCTGTATGCTCAGACAATGCACGCCACATGACCATAGGCTCCCAACTTAACCCACTCGTATGCTCAAGTACATTTCTGACTATGACTGGTTCTCCCCTGGCCCAGTGCCATCGGAAGTGAAGAACACCTTCCTCATTCAGGATATCCCTCGAATCAGGACAATACAAACAGTTATCTTTAGAGCCTTCTCTGGAAGCTTCATTGCATGGGTCTTCAGGCTCACCTTCCAAAAATGTGGGCTGAAAAACAGTTTTCTTACATTCACTCATGACCTTCTCAGCTCTTCTTTTCAAATTTAATATCCATTGTTCTGGAAGGAGACACTTGAGTTGTAACTTGGAACCACCACACCCGCCCATCTCTTTTGGGGGACAAACAATGCCCCCACCTCTGATGTCAGCCCACTCAACAGGTATTCCAGATTCTGTACCCAAACAATCTCCATGACAAGATTCTGTTAATTCCCCATCACCATGCATGTAACTGGAGCCTCTATCCACATACTGAAAGATTGCTTTGCTGAAATTTCCTGGCAGCTGACCAGCACGGATCTCCTGAAAACACCTAAGACACAGCTCATAAGAGCAATTTGGGCAGCTCCGGTGAAGGTCAACAATTGAAGTTGAACAGTGGTTGCTGTTCCAAAAATAAGACAACAAAAAAAAGTTATAAATATGAGAATTATTACTGCAGAATGCAACGGTCTACGAAAGAATCAGTTACCAATATACACGCTCATCATTATAGAAAACTGCACGTTTTACTTCAACTGAAGAAGATGGTATCCCTGGTAAATGCAAAATATCTATGATTAAAACTAGAATGGCCTCAAACATACATACCACTTCGAGTAAAAAAGGAAACATACCTTCAATTGTTGACTCTACCTCGATTTCTTTGATTTGTTCTTGATGTATGTGTTCAAGGTACGGATAAATTTCAGTGATTAGGTAGTGTAGATGCCTAATCTTCTCACCATTGTTCATATCTCTTTTTGATGTCTAATAGCATTTTAACAAGATTTTAGAAGGTGACCAAACAATAAAATCATATTATCTTTGAAAAAACAAAGAAACCTTCAATGTGGAAGGTGAATGCAAGCACAAGTTGCAGTTGCAAATCCTTCGGCAGTATGGGCAAGCCTCTGAAACATCCTTTTCAGATAATGTTGGATACCTGGATAAAAGTTAGAAAAGTTAGAAAAGTTATCACATTATTCCACTATATTTATAAGAGACCAGAGTTACACAGATAGAATTAGCACCATTGTTTGATACATTGGACACAATAAAATAGTCCTTTACACTTGGTGCATGGAACAACAATCCGTCGGTCTTCTCTTACACACTGATGACACCTAATGGGCTTCTTTCCATTTACCTGCTTATGATAAAAGAAGGCATCATATCACGAGAAATCAAATAGGCACTGAGAACTACTTAAATTTTGAAAAGAAGTAAATTTACCTTTGTATGTTCAACTGGTGACCTTTTTACTTTTTCTATATCAGTTTTCAAAATTGACAAACTAGCCGAGGAGGAGGAAGAGGAGGAGGGGAGTGATGATGATAAGTTAGATAAACAATGTTTAGCAAAATCACCACATTTCCTTTCCGCACACAAACTTATTTCAGCCTTATCATCACTACTTTGGATAACATCAACATAATCACTTCCTCCCATCCCTGTATCTATGATTGAAGCCACATTTTCTTCTTCATCATCCACCCAATCACATACAATGAAATCTTCTACATACTTGTTTGAAGAAACACAACGCCTTCTCAATGTTCGATGCTTACTAACATTTTCTGTTTGTGTTTCCAGATTACCGGATAGAACCACCGGTACCCTTTTTTTCGTCTTATGCTCTTCCCACTCTTCTTCACTATTACTTTCAACTTTTTTCCTCTTAAGTCTATTCCCACATATCTTTCTCTCATTTGACACCTTGCAAACTTTTCCCGAGGGTTCTTTCTCAAGGAAACCTTTTGATTCCACAGTAGCCATTATGCGTTTCACTGTATGTTTTTTTTTTGATAACTTTCTAAGGGATCTAAAATGACCTTCATCTTCCTCATCTAGGCTATCATACTTCAGTTCACCAAAAGAAAGAGGTCGGGATGACTTCTTTGAACAGAAAAGTTTATCAAAGGATGAGGTCACTGTGTCTGCATCTTCAACTCTCTGAGTTCCCATTCCTTTCCTTCTGGAGCAATTTCTCTTTGCCTTTGGTACTCCTTTAATGATCGGAACCATCTCATGTGTTGTCGTTGATGTCACAGTGCATGAGATATTATTGCTGCTTCCAAATAATCTTGTCCTCTGATTTGACAAATCTCCAGGTTCTGTAGGCAATAATTCTATGTTTCCTTCACATTCTTCCTCATCCTCTATATCAATGATAAACTTCCTCTTCCTTGTAGGCACATGTTTCAGGCTTCTTGGCCTCAGTGGAACATCATTGTTTGTGCAATGACCATGCTGTTCTTGCTTTCTGATCAGTACTGCCATCACCAAACTTTAGATGAACATGACAATCAGCACAAAAAAGCAAGAGTGGCAAAATATCTTGAAGAAACTAACAGGCAAGAGCACAATAGGCAGTGTTATGAAACAGTATAAAGCAGGAGCACAACGGTGCTCAACATCTGTCAATCTTGCTACTGCATTGGTGTTAAGTTCCAAAATTCAACAAATCCGGTTGCAAAAAGAAAACTGTTTAACAAAACCAACAGCCATGACATCATTCTCACACAAAAATTTGCCTAAACCAGCTAGAGAGAGTGTATCTCATGCGCCATGACCAAGGTGGAAAACATCTACTAGAAAGCAGGTTTTTTTGTTTCCTTTAACCGGATCAAGATTACAGGAAGTTCTCTTATCTGAAATTATTCAATTCAACTTATCGCAAAATGTACATTCTGAATAAACATATAAATGGTAAATTGATGGAACAGTTGCTAATAAACATGAATTGATAATATCAGCTATTGAAATCCAGATAACACGATACAAGGAACACTAGAAGGGGTTGATACTGAGTCAAGAATTACCGAGTGGATGCACCTAACCTGCGTCACTATTCACTACAGATGTGACATCACCAAAACTTATCACACAACTGATTCTCGCAAATTAAAATCCACAGATCAATTCGATTACATTCGTCGCCGCTTTAAACAACAATAACTAAGACAAACTCAAAAAAAGTAAAAAAAATAATAATTCCACGAGCCAATTCACCGAAAAATACAGAACAAACTATCACTTACCCATTGATGATCACCTGATCAAGAAACAGAACTTTCCTCCCCGAAATCCAATTAATTTAGCAGCCGCCGCTTCGTCGAGTTCCGGTTAAAACGAAATCGAATAGCGTAAGAAAAGCAAACTGCAGTAGCGATGTGGAGAATCAATGAAGATTCGGATATCGAGTAATTTATATTGCCGAATACGCATTGATATATGAATCGCATTCGCGAGAGAAAAGATGCGTAGAGAAGAATTCAATGCAGATATTCGTAATAATTTGGATTATGGATTTGGTCTCTTGTGATCAAAATATGGCATGTTTTACCGTTTTAGGGATTATATTTGGTATCTTTTGGCTATTTTTCTTGTTTACATATAAAGTATGTGAGAGAGAGAGAGAGAGAGAGAGAGAGAGAGATAGTGAGAGAGAGTGCATGTAAACTTAATTAATTTTCTGTTTTTTGACGAAATAGTGATGTCATGTAAGGAGGTCACAAATCTTGGTATATTAATCATTTTTTAAAATTTATTAAATATGTTTATCAATCCCTTCTCTGATTAGTGTAATATATATATATATATATATATATATATATATATGAATGACGTTAGAATATTTTTTTTTAATAGTTAATGATTTGAATGAAATTGTAACACAAAAGTCAGAGATAAATATAACACATAAGAGATAAATATGACAAAATAGAGATAAAAAATATGGTATGAATTGATAAGAAAGAAAGTAAAATTATAACTAACAGCCAGAAGCGTATGCTAACCAAACACTAGTCTAACTTTACTCCTACAGTTGAATTTTAGGTTTAGGGTTGGAGGAACTAGTTCTTGTTCACAAAGTAACCGTAGATTTTTATGAAACTCATTTAAGGGAAGTAATACTATTCTTTCCCATACTTATTTGGTGGGTTTTTTTTTTTTAATTAAACGTTTTAAATTTTTTTTAGCATCCCACGTATTGCACAAAAAATAGCTTTTACAGTGGTGAACTTCTAATGTTCTGACTCGATATAGACAGAGTCGGACGAATAAATTTATTTTAGTAGAGGTTATGTATTCATAATTTCGAGTTCAAAATTTTTAGATCATAATTTACCTATGTTTCGTTGTTCTGATAAGAGCTTTTGTACAATGATTCACATAAAATACCAAAAATTTGATGATATTATATGGATAGGTAGGGACTTAAGCTTCTTCTTAGTTATAGGTGTTTCCGCCACTTGATATAGATATTAGCAGTGGAGCTAGAAATTATGTAACTAGATTTTTTCTAAGTACGATGCACGGTAAATTGCAATATAATTATTATTGAACTAAATTAATAATATAAATATAATTTTGAAATTTCAAATTAATTTATTCATTTAAATTAATTTTTTTATAATTTTTAAATCAAGTTAAAGATTTTAATAAAATCTTTGAGTTAAAATACATATTGCCTATTTTACGACGAACAAAATTCTATAAAAATGAGAAAGTATCTAAATAAAATAAAATTGAAAAAACTTCCTCCCTCGTCATTCTCCGTACTCCAAAAAGATTAGAAAAAAAAATAATTTATTACTACCTCCTCATTCCATTATAAAGGTTTATTTGATTTGGACACATAGATTAAAAAAGAAAAGGAAAATAATTTTTTGGCTTAATGTTTTTATGTCATATTACCCTTATTTATTTTTTTCATAATTATATTTTATAATTTGACAAATATATTCTTATATTATTTTAATTAGAGATAAATTAATTATCAACAACAATCAATCCCTAGAATTATAAATATCAAATTTAACCCAACATTCTTATCCAAAAAATACATATTTATTCCATATTCACGAGATTATTTCAGTTCACATTTCAAAGTAATTTGATGGTAATTTGTAATTATTTCAATGATCATGATTTAGGGACATAATGTCTTTAGCATGATAGGAATTATTTAGTAATTTTATACTATTTTATATGTTTAACTAATTTTAAAATTTGTAGTATTTTAAGTATAGACTTTTTACTCTTTATCTATTAAGATTATAATAAAATTTGATTCTTTAATTTGAAAAGAATAACTCAAATCTATTTTATAACTGGAAGAAATCATACATATCCTTAAGTTTTTTTTTTTTTTGTTGCCCCTTATGTATTACACGACCAAAACATTCAATTAAGCAATTTTCATTTTCCTTTTTTTTTCACTCTGGGCAACCCTAACGCTGCCGGAAAAGGGGCCAAAATCACGTCGGAATTTGGCCGCCGCTCAGCTGCGCGGTTGGAGGAAGGTGCGACAAGCCGCGGCGGCCGCTGCACTACAGTGGACGATCGCCGACCGTCCCCTTTATTTTTAAAAAAAATCTTGTTTAGTTTATTTATATAAAATTGTGTTAACTTTATTTACAAAACATGTAAACGGTGCAGTGGAAGAGTTCTACACTCCACATCCATGGGGAAGTGGCTTCAATCCCCACTCCCAACATTCATATTTTATTTCATTTTTCTTTTTTTAATTTTTTTTGTGTAAACTTTCTTGTATTTATTGATTATTTCCAATTTTTTCATCCTTTTTTTTTCTTTCTTTTTTGTTGTTTCCTTTTTCATATATGCTTTATTTCTTTTATTTTTCTTTATTTATATAATTTTAAGAATTTAATTTATGTCATTTTTGGTATTTAATTAATGTAATTTTCGTTAATTTGCAAATATCGCAATTAAAATAAATATACTAAATTGAAGAATAATAAAAAATTGATGAAATAAAAAAATGGAATTGTGGCTGAACCGACGTGACAGCTGAAAATAAAATTGTGACTGATTTATTTAGGGATGCCCTCATAACCATTTCATTTCCTTTCCTTTCCTTTCTTACTTTTACCCATTAAATTCATTTCATTGCTCTCATACACCTTCACATATATCATAATCTTACACTTTTTTTTTCAAATTTAATTTCACGATAGACATGAGGAATACGCTATGATCTTGTTGTATTTTTCGACGGAATTAACGGTTGATTAGATAAAAAGATTAAATAATTTTCTTGAACGAAAAGAATCCTAATTAATGTGAGGTTAAATTATTACAGAATACAGAGTATGCGACGAAATTCCATGCGTGTGCCCTTGAGAACTCATACATGCGATTTGTGACAAGTTTGTAACATATGTAGTCCATTTTCAAGATCAGGCTTAATTTGGAGTAGCAAGAAAACTATAATTCATATTGGCCCAATTTATCTACGAAAAATAGATTCTAATTTTAAGTTGGACCAAAATACAAATATATATTTTCCAAGTTATATGTATTATCATAATTATATTAAGCTCACAAGTTCGGTTAATTTGAGTAATAGTTTGTATGTACAAATCTTTCTTTTTTGATAACAACTCATTTATAATGGAATAGCCTAAAGAATGAAAATATTATTTATGAAATATGTTTGGGGTGAAAATTATTTTTACTAATGGTTCTCCTTTTTTATATATATAGATGGAAGGTATAAATATAAAAATGACAAAATTACACTTTCATACATAAAAGGTGAAAAGAAATACAAAATATAATCTAATACAATAATAATGAAAAGAAATTGCCTAGATATGTAATGTTGGGCATACCTTGATGCCGGAGCCTTGACTAAGCCCTAGATACTGGGTAAATATTTCTTTTGCTAGCGCCATTGTAGCAGTTCATCAGAATACTAGATGGTAAATTTTTTCTACTTTTTTTTTTAGTTATATGGAAAATATTTTTATAATAGTTGTCAAAATCATATTTTGAAGAGTGAAAGAAAAAAAAATGATCAAAATAAGATAGTAAAAGTAAAATCTATTTATTAATATAAAAATTTTAAAAATTATCCACATCTACTATTGTACTTCTGTATTACACAACTAGTAATGCTTACGGTTGTGAATTGGGGAATT
Organism: Monilaria moniliformis; assembly: GCA_034509125.1. Classification (NCBI taxonomy): domain Eukaryota; kingdom Viridiplantae; phylum Streptophyta; class Magnoliopsida; order Caryophyllales; family Aizoaceae; genus Monilaria; species Monilaria moniliformis. The sequence continues at coordinate 18,811 of JAYDZE010275616.1, forward strand.
TTAACTATAATTCACAACTAGAATACTATCCGTTGTGAATAAAAGTTTTTCTTTTTTACTCTAATTCACAACTGTGAGTATTCTTAGTTGTGATTACCCCCTTCCATCCATCAAGAGTGTGCAGTATTGGGGATGACACGTGTTTTAATAGAGTGTTAGGGCATGTACTGTAGGAAATTTGAATGGAGGATAACAAGAAACAAACAATCGAAAACAGGATTCTCTGAAAGTCACCCGGCCGGGTGAGGAACGGCGTGGAGTCCAGATAGTTCCACCCGGCCGGGTGGGACTCTGGCAGGACTCCACCCGGCCGGGTGTGTGGCAGTTGAGACCGTTTTTGCCTGTTTTTGGTCGCTTTTTAACAGGTTTTTTGGTTCTTTCTTCACACAGAAGATCACATACTTTTCATCTAATCTCTCT
>JAYDZE010275727.1:0-19230 GCA_034509125.1 Monilaria moniliformis
TCATGGCCAAGCAAAATTAGTTATCTTGTTTATTATCTTATCTAAGCTATTCACATCCTACTTACCAAACTCAGCCTTAACATACAAATTATCTGACGAATCAACTCCATCATACACTGACTGGCTGCTTCAACTGTACAGTCATAGATTGACCGGAAATCATATTGACAAACATAGATTGGCGCTTTCTTATCTCATAGATTCGTGTCTCTTATACACTGACTGGCAAAACATAGACTGGCAAAACATAGATTTAGCTCATAGATTGGTACTTTCTTAACTCTGGATGATTTTCAATTGGCAAAACAGAAGAGACAACACAGCAACATCGTCACTGGGTTTGTCAATATGATTACTACAAATACTCTACCTGAAAAGCTCAGTAGACGCGGCCATAGGTTCGCCATACACCCTATTACCACCAGTTACTGTCAGATCAAGATGAGAGTCCTTGCCGGTGTAGGAATTCCTGCAGCAGCTGCACTCCAGAGTTGAACGAGCTACAGCTTCCCTGCAAAATACATCTACCAAGATGAGTACTTATTTTTTTCAGTTATGTAAAGAGGATGTAAAACTACCTTAAGGAGTGAAAGCAATCATCATTATAGCAAATATAATAATTGAGGACCAATCCAGAAGATACGCAGAGGCTATCAAAAAAATCACTCACAAAGGTAGATCGGCACCTCCATTCCAAGAAACTCTCTCATAGCAAATGGGACAAGATAGAATATCTTTGCGAATCTTCAAACAGGACTCATCAATAACAGGGTCCTAAAATCAACAAAACAACAGTCACAACCAAGTTATTGGAAGTAGAAGCATGTTCTATTCTTCTCAATGAAAAGTCAGAACAACAATAAATTTATCTAAAGCTGTTGTATGAGTGCATTCATACGGATACGAATGCTATCAATCGTTCTTTCCCAAATCGACTAGATGAGTACACATAAATTTCTATTCATCCCCAGCCACGACCAACAAATCACCTATAAAAGTGTCGATTGTTTTACCCTTTTCAACGCCAGTTCAAGTTTTATGTTCTCAATAAACGAAGTAATTGTGCAGTAGAAGTTGGTGATTTCAGCTCAATCATCACAGCTTCTTAGTATGTATGTATGTATGTATGTATGTATGTATGTATGTATGTATGTAAATGCAGCATTTTGAACCTATATGGCCAAACATGCAACTGAATTCCTAAACAAGAAAAGTTCGAAATGCCAAAATGATTTAAGTGGACCATACAATCATCAATCAGGTGTCCCAAAAACATCTCTTGATTTAATCGCCTTTTCTTTTCTAATAAAACAGCAATAATTTGATAAAACCCAATTGAAGGGCCTACTAAAATTACTTGTGCCGAACCCCAAAAGCCAATTGCAAAGAGAGAGAGAGAGAGAGAGGTACAGGCTTGGTTTCAATAGCGGTAGCCGAAGAAGCTCGCACTTTATCGGTGAAAAGGCGGGCACGAATTCTTGCAGGGATTACGGAGACGACTTTACGACATGAAAATAACATCGCACCGGGTTCAAATTGAGTCGACTCGGCAGCAACGAAGCCGATGCTGACAGGACGTCACTGCCCTCTGCTTCTCTCGCCATCAGTTTCTGCATAACTCCAAGAAAGTTTGAGCTCCCCGGTGAAAATCGCCGACAGTTACAATTCTGCCACTATACATAACTGACATATATAGTACTAATACACGCAACAAATGAAAGATGCACATCAATACACCAAAAATATTGCGACTGACGCGTTTCAATGGTCGCACAAAATTCTGATAATTGAGTGATCGAATTCGAAACACTCGCTTTTGTGTGTCCTTATGTTTTTATCGTTTGTTTCGTTAGGTATTTTGCAGATACGAAGGGAAGAAAGAAAAGTGAAACCGCTCAAGAAAAAGAAAAAAGAAGAAAAAAAAAAAAAAAGAATATCAGTGGCCATCACCTATATAATTTGTATATATTTGAAATAAAAGTAAAAAATATTCATCGAATAAAAAAGGTAAAAATTAACTATTTTTTTCAAAGGCTAAAAACTAACCAATAAATGAGAACGGTTAAAATTGTGAATTATAGTTAAAACTTAAAAGTACTAATTCATAACTATAAATATTTGAAATTGTGAATTACAATCAAAATATACTACTTCACAATTAAGAATACTTACAGTTGTTAACCGTGACAAAAAATCACTAATTAACAAATACACCAATCCACAATTAAGAATACTCAGAATTTGTGAATTGTAGCAAAAAATAACTAATTTACAACTGAGAATATTCTAAATATGAATTACAACAAAAAATTAAATAATTCACAATCGAACCGAGTTGTGAAATATAAGATAAAATAATAATTATGAATATTTTTTACTTTCATGTATTACTAGACACTTTTTTACTTATTTATATTGAATATTTTTTACTTTTGCAATATCAATTTGGATATTCTAAATTTCCCCTCTATATTATGTACATCAATATAAAAGCATCTCAAAGCACACCTGAAATAGCAATTGCGGTTCTTATCATATGGCGTAAAAAATGAAATAAGAAAATAAATTGAGGATTTTATTTAATCTAGAAATCGTTAATAATAAATGAAAATAAATTATTTAGTAAATTAAATCAATGAATCTTTATTTGTGAACATTATATCGCATTCTCTCTACTCATTTTTACCGGAAATCTTATATTCGCCGTGTTCCGACGAAGATGATAGTTCCTGGCACAAGCATTCTGGATTTTGTTCTCTATTTTATTATGGTATTGAGTTTTGAGGGGATTGTAAATAAGTAGAAGCGATCAGTGAATTGTTGGGGGTTTATGGGCGATTGTAGAGAAGTGCAGTTTGATTTAGTTTAATTGAGTGCCAATTTGCAGTAAAACTCTGGTGAAGCTTACAGTCCCTCGGATAAAGTTGTTGAGGAACCGAAGAGAGATTCAGATAAACCAGATGCGTCGAGAAATTGCCAAGCTCCTCGAGACTGGTGAGGAAGCCTCTGCTAGGGTTCGGGTTAGTGATATATCTCGTCGTATGTCCTGTTAATTATTTTTCGTTGTTATCTATATAGCTATTTTAGGTCGGCCTTTTTAGTTCCTTACTTCTTCTATTATAATCTATAGTAAGCTGATTGAAGGATTATTATATTGCCATGTTTAGGTAGAGAATATTCTAAGGGAAGAGAAGATGATGGCTGCTCAGGAAATAGTTGAATTACTCTGTCAGCTTATTACTGCTCGTCTTCCAATTATCGATGCACAAAAGTATGTGATTGGCTCGATCCTCTGTGTCCTTAACATATTGATAATGCATTAATGTGAGTTATACAGAATAAACAAATAGTGATAATGATCTGTTCTCGGCAATTGATCCTGAGGATAACTTCAAATTTTGGGGAATTAAGGTCACGATTTTTGTCAGAAATTTTATTTTGTCCAAAACTAAAGATGCAGAGTCAAGCTCATGCATTCAGAATCTCAATACCGGTCTGTCCTGGTGTTCTTCTCTTTGTTTAGTGCCTTCAACCTAAACAACACTTATTGTCTATTTTCCTTATTAAGTGTGGATTAAAAACTCTTATCATTTCTTCTAGTTTAAACCTGGCTATTAAGTTCTATTTCTGGCTGAAGCTGATGTTACTGGAAAATTTGTATTGGGCCTTCTGTCAATGAACTGAACCTTTACTATCCTATTTGTAGAATATTTTGATCATGTGACAGTGCTTAATGAGTTATGGGCTGTTCCATATTTTTGTTAGTAAATGTGGTGTATCTCAGTTTCATATGTCAAGAGTAATAATACCAGCTTTTCCTGGAATGTGATACATCTATATGTGGAAGTTGATCTGTTTTATGAGGTTAAGCTATTTATGCTGTACGATTATCAGGGAATGCCCTCTGGACTTGAAAGAAGACATTTCTAGTGTATGCTTTGCTGCACCAAGGTGTGCTGATCTGCCAGAGTTGCAACAGGTGCAAATGCTATTTGCTGGTAAATACAGTAAAGAATTTGTGTCCTCTGCAATTGAGCTTATGCAAGAATGTGGTGTCAATCGGCAGGTTACACAAATTGTCATCTTATATATTTTATCTCAGAAGCTTTTAGCAGCTTCTGTTAGCTTTTTTTATGAATCCTTTAACAGCTTCATTAAAATTTGACATTGCAGTTGACTGACCTTTTATCTGTACGAGCTCCATCTCCTAATGTTAAACTGAAACTGCTAAAGGAAATTTCCAAAGAACACGAGCTTGATTGGGTTCCAAGTGCTTCTGAAAATGACTTACTGAAGACTCATGAGGACTTGCTGGTAAGAATCACTTCTGCATCTTTATTGAGATTCTAGCTTCTTGCCTTACATTTGTGCCCTTCTTTTTCAGGATGGGCCGATGCAGTTTGTCAGTGATCCCATTACGAACGCACAAAATGATGAGGCTAAGTCTACAAGCACGAAGAATATTTCTTATCTTCATATTTATCAATGGCGGCATGGATCTCAAAGATGATATACGATGAAAGCATGATGCAGTTTGAAGCACACCCCTGGTTAAATCTTAGCTATGATTAATAAAATCTAATTGTAAATCAATAAATTTTATTTAAGATGGACAGGACCTCCGATTGTAAACAAGTTTTTGTCATCATCAATTCTATTAATTACGCATACTTAAAAATGAACTTGTCTCTCGCTCAGTTTCTCTTTAATATCTGCTCTATCAATGATGTGGGTGTCAAACCTGATATGGCTATGGTTATGTGGCAGCTTTGGAGGGATTGAAACGATCGAGTTTGGAACAACAGAAGTCCTGCTTCTGTGAGATCGTTGCATCAGGTTGTAAGCACTCGTCTAGAGTGGATTAATCAGCAAAAGCAGTCAGGCGCTAGGGGGGAGGGAAAGCAGCCTCCGCTGTAGCGGGTGGCACGATTTTCAGGAGGGATACAGTAGATGTGGAGTTGATGCAGCGTTCTTTGCAAGTCAAAATCGGACAGGGATCCATATCATCCTCCAAACAGCTCGAGGTGATTTCATGACGGGCAAGGCTCTCAATTTCCCAGGTTGTATGAAAGATGAGGAGGGCGAAGCAACAGGAGTGCGTGAGGTGCTTCCGTGGATTAAGCAAATGGGGTTAACCTGATTGGAAGTTGTAACGGGCAGCAAGTCAGTGGCGGATGCCTTACGCTGTAATGTTACAGATAGCTCCAAGTTTGGGGCTGGGTAGCTAGCTGCCGTTTGCTTCTCGACTCGTTTTCAATGGCGCGGCTCACTGTTTAGCTAGGAGTTCTTTGAATTTTCGGAATGAACCTCCAACTCTTGTGAAAGATCTTCTCCACGTCCCATCCATTTGATATTAATAAATATTGTTGCTTTCCCTAAAAATATGAACTTGTCTAATCCCAAAACTACAAAATCCTCGACCAAACAATCACCCACTTGATATTAGCAATAGTCAATCCATAGCTTTTATTTCCTAATGCAAGCACCTCTTATTTGGTCATGAAATTTTTTTACTCATCCAGTGCAAGACATCCACGTGTCACATTTTTATCCCCTGCTTTAGATAAGATGCATCTTCTCCACAATCACTAGATAATCACTCCGATATCAACCGTCCGTCTCTTCCTCTGTTCCAATCCTATCCGTTCATTCTCGGCCTAAACCCCCCTTCTCAAGTTTCAATGTCCACACATTTTCAAAACACCCTCTCTCTCTATCTCTTTCTCCTTGCACGCAACCACGAGCAGTTTTCTCGCCGCCGCTAAAATGGCCGCCGCCCTGCAGCAGACTCCGATCACATTCCGTTCCCGCTCGCCGCCGTCGGCACAACTCCAAACCAAGCCAACAAGCAAGCTCACCCTCTCTTCAAACTTCAAGCTCCCCAGACTGACCATCAAACCACTCCTCCGCCGCGGCGGACGCGGCGCGTGCGGCGCTAGGATGGCGAACACCGCGTCCGCGAGCTACGCCAACGCGCTCGCCGACGTCGCCGTCGCCAACGACACCCTCGCAGCGACCGCCTCGGACGTGGAGAAGCTCGTGGATAAGGTGTTCTCGGAAGACGCGATCATGAGCTACTTCACCAACCCCACCGTCCGCGACGAGGCGAAGCGGGAGATCGTCGACGAGATCTGCAAATCGCTGAAGCTGCAGCCGCACGTGGCGAATTTCCTAAACATCTTGGTGGACATGAAGCGCATCGATTTGATCAAGGAGATCGTGGAGGAGTTCGAACTGATCGTCAACAGGTTGTCGAACACGGAGGTGGCGACGGTGACATCGGTGGTGCAGCTGGAGCCGCAGCATCTGGCGGAGATCGCGAAGCGCGTGCAGAAACTGACAGGGGCAAAGAATGTGAAGCTGAAGACGGTGATCGACGAGTCGCTGCTGGCGGGATTCACGATTCGGTATGGGAACTCGGGTTCAAAATTGATCGATATGAGCGTGAAGAAGCAGCTGGAGGAGATTGCCGCGCAGCTTGATCTTGGCGACATTCAGTTAGTCGGATGATGAATTATACTGTTTTTACATTTTAATTTTTTTTGTATAATTAATCTCCAACGCTATAGTTATGTATGGATCTATGAATTTTTGGGAGAAATATATATATTTGTGTGCAGCATTCACAGACTGCATTGTTGTCGAAGACTCGAAATAAGATGGTTCCTACGTCGAAATGTTTTTTGAAGTTAGATTTTGAGTATACCTCAAATTCTCTCTCTCTCTCTAATATAAATAACAAAGAAAACAATACGGAGTACTAAAAGATTATAGTCAATAAAGCATTAATGTCATTACTTACTTTTTAATTAAGATATAAGAGAATTAAATCCCAAAAATTACTTTACATATATATATATATATATAGGTTGAAATGAAAATTCATAATTAAAATAAGAACGCAAAACTATTTTTAGCTATTCGATTATAAAAATATATTGTGCTTGCATCTTTTTGTTGGATAAATGTATCATCAAGGTTCAAATTTCACAGGATTTTTTTTCATTTAATTTCATTTTTACGAGTGCAGTTAATTTCACTGTAAATGTAGTGAGTTTATACGTTCAATATAGTGATATTAATTTTCACAATAAAAATGAATTTTCATATAAATATACACCCCTCCTTAGGTAGTATATAGCTCCAAATATGAACCACACATTTTATTCAATGACACACAAAAAAATGTGACACCTATGAGAGCCTTCTCGGACAAAAAAACGTGGAGGAGTGGGTAACATAGGAATAGTAATTTCAGGTGAAAAAAATAGAATTTTATCATTAAAATTAAAGTGAATCATAGACCTGTGTGTAACTATATGCATATTGTGTTTATACAAATATATCTATTTTTTTGGGATGGCAATCGGTATGGGGCGTGCGAGTCAGGTGCCTTCGCCACCTGCTCCTCGTCTCTATTCTCCACCGAACAACATGTGCCAACGGCTAACTTAGCCGTCGCAGTGCGACGTAGCTGTCCTGGCTTGCGGTCCTAATATTATGCATATTATTTGCGCGACGTAGTTGTCTTGGCTTGCGGTTCTAATATTATGCATATTATTCGCGCGAACCTCAGGTTTATGAATATTTTTATTTTAACTATATGCATAGTTTTGAATATAGTGTGACTATATATATATATATATGTGTGTGTGTGTGTGTGTATGCATGTGTGTGTGTGTGTATTCATTTCCGAACCAAATCTTATTGTAGGAACTAAGACCGATATATAACCGTCGGATTTATAGATTGGACGGTTATGATTGAAACACGTGGCAACCCCTTTTTATTCAATTAAACCGCCCAAGGTTATTTACATAAACTAGCGATGTGAACATAATTAAGCTCTCCTAAAATCACGCCATCATGCGTGATTATTTTAAATAAATAGGTATGCAAAGATTTGTATGCATTTATATGTAGCATTATTTTATTACATGTATATCATTATTGTAATACAAATGTACCATTATTACAGTAGACTTGTATCATTATTTCCGCAAATATAAATACTCATCATTTCTCCATTACACATATATCATTATTTTTCCAAACATATACCATTATTCCATTAGATATGTATCATTAATTCTGGAAAAATTATTTCTTCAAACACAAATATATATCATTTTTCCATTACATATATATCATTATTTGCTCATACATATATCATTCTTCCATTAGACATATTTCATTATATTCACAAAAAACTTTCACTAAACACACATACATATCATTAATCCCTACATTCACGGTAACTACCATATATACATATACGATTGATTTTTGTGTATGACATATCAACCCTTTAATGATGTATTTTTAATCAACTAATGATAACAATTTTAATAAGATCATACATGTCCATCATTATATCTAATAGTCCAAAATTAGTCTTAGTTATGCATTTAGAATATGGATGCACCCATATATATATATATTGGAGAATTATAATGAGAATACAAAATATTTGTGAGGATTGAGAATCATGAATAAATACAAATTACGAATACATAAGCACCTTAAAATTCATGCATAAGAAATCTGCAAATAAGCACCTAAATTCAAATCCCATTATTCACGAATTTCTTATGCATGAAATTTAATATGTTTATGCATATATTATTTATATTTATGCATCATTCTGAATTTTTATTTTTGATACAATTCTAATTGGATTTCACTCTTTGTAATTCGTATTTGAGTACATGTGACCATGCAAGTAGGAAAAATGAATGATTATTAAAAGAGTTTTATTTAGCATATCTATATTACTATTTTACTATAAACATAACAATTAAATTAGTATTTTCATGAAGTGTTCATGTCATATCACGTTTTATCGTATTATTTATCTCTACAAGAGTTTGATACGGTATCATGCAAATACACTTGTGAAGAATGAAGGTCGAAATTACCACTCAATAGTCATCTGATTTCGCAGCAAATATTGGTTAGAGTTTGATTCCAAATCAATTATCTATTCACATATATATATATTTATGTGTTTATTCCTTCATTTTATTGACTCAGCGGCGCTGAAAAAAGGTATGATAATCATTTTCCACTGCACTTTTCATAATTCAAAATTAACACAGGATAATTAATGAGGTATCGCTATCGGAAAAAGTGATGGAAGATAAAATTCATTTAATCCCAAGAGCAGAGATATTCACGTTGCTGTTCGTCATTCCCATATCCACGTGAATTTCCTTCTCTCTCTCTTCACTATTAATGTACTTTGCGTTATCCATATATTTCAAATTAATCGCCAAATTCTTATCTCATTCAATATCCAAATACCCTAAGCAACAAGATTTGCTGACCCCTTGAAAAGACTAAAAGTTGATCAAGTACATAATTATAAGTTCGTGATCGAAATATTAATTATGATTTATTCCAAGCATACATACATTGATGTAAAAGGTTGTAGAGAAAAACAATATATGAAAATAAAATAAATATCTTTTTCCGGCTAATTAGCGAGTAACAAAAAAAGAAAAGAAAAAACAGTTCTTTAATTTTTGAATTTTTAGACCATTTTATAGGACGGAACGAAACTCGTGACTTTGGAAAAATCCCACACTCACTTTGAAGAGGCAGTGGCGTTTCATGTGAAGTTGATCAGATCGTACATCCTTCCAGCATTAAATTCTCCATCCCAACTATATCTTATAAATTAATTCCTTCGATCCATTCCATCCTCGTACCAAATTAAACAAGTTGCTACATCGCTCAATTTTTTGTTCAACACCTTCTTCATTTTCCATCAAAATCTTGTCGTAATACCCTCATTTTTCAAGAAATGAGGCCAACTTATAGTAATACCTTGTCGATCGTTTCGATTCTTTTCTTGTTACTGCCCGGTGGTCAAGCTCTCAGGCCTTATCATTGTAATTGTCCATATATATTATTTCTTCTTCATGTTAAATTAATTATACATTGTCCATATCGTTAATGTTGGTTTAATTCACAGTTGCCCACCACAGTAGAGATGCCAACTACAAGGGTGAAAGAAACCATATCCACGTTAAGGTACACGTATATCTTCACACCTACAATACAATAATTACCATTTGTTTTTTCCCAAAAAAGCAAAAAGAAAAAGAAAAAATAGTTGAGTTGAAATGTGTGAAATGGGCAGGAGGGAGCTTTAGGTATGGAGCTTTATCCGACGGGGTCGAGCCTGCCTGACTGCTCGCACGCGTGTGGAGCGTGCAGCCCTTGCCGTAGGGTGATGGTGAGCTTCAACAAGTGCGCAGTGGAGTCGTGCCCCATCGTCTACCGCTGCATGTGCAAAGGCAAATACTATCACGTCCCATCTAATTGAGCTTTCATTTCTCTTGCTGCTGCTGCTGCTTTCGCCTTTAGCCTTAGCAGTTTTGTAGTACTAGTCATGGAATCCTAGGCAGCTCAAGATGAAGAAATGGTGCCAAGTGAGACAAGTTTTGAGTCTACTTAGATAGATGTAAATTCCAGAAAATTTGTTCGGTTTTGTGTTTCGCATATCTTTCTGGCATGTTCGGTCTGGCCTACTTATTGTTTTCGCGCCGTTTTTTCTGCTTATTTTTAATAGGGTAAATTGCCAAAAAAAATCAAAAAGTTTGATCAAATTTTGGTCAGTCCCGCAAATTTGAAAATCAGCCGCTAATATCATCACTTTGATATTTTTCGTAATTGTCTCATAGACAAAAAAATATGGTATCCCACATGTCTTAAATTATTAACGTGACGTAGCGTATACGTGTCTTAAAATTAATGACGTGGTTGACTAGTTGGTGTAGACGTGACTGATTTTCAAACTTGTGGGACTGACCAAAATTTGACCAAATTTAATTGTTTTTTCGGCAATTTGCCCTTTGATTAACATAAATATTTGTTTCTTGTATTTTTCTTCTTCTTCTTCTTATTCTTCTTCTTCTTCTTCTTCTTCCTTTGTTTTCTTTTTCATTTCTTTTGAAAATCCTTCCCCAACCCCCAATCCCATTTGTCTTCCTTTCTCTACAATTTCCGCTGCCGTCCTGGAAGTTTTGCTTGAATTCTTGAACGAATGGACTATTGGAATCGGTTCTTATTTTTTTTTATTCTTCATATTTTGTCAATGCACACAAAGTGATCGACAAAAGGCCCCATAGAAATACTTCAAATTTTACTCAGAAAATTGTTCAAATTCGTTCAATTTTTTATTGGGTTCTTGATGGTCGATAATTTTCATTCATCCTTTGCAGTTCACAAATTGAGAATATTACAGTTTTTTTTTTTTTTGAAAATTTCCAACTTGATTTTTTCGAAATTTCCGTATTTTTGTTCTCTTCTTTGCGATTGAGATTGAGATGTTGAGAAAAAAGATAGAGAGAAAAGGAGAGGAAAGAGAGAATAGAGAATTATTTTTTTATTTTTTATTTTTTAAATTTCACTCACTAAAACGACGTCATTTAATGTATATCTGCGCCACGTCGTTAATTCTTAGATACGTATACGTCAAGTCAATAATTTAAGATACGGGACACCACTTTTTGCCATGGGATAATTTCGAAAAATGTCAAAATCGTGATATTAGCGACTGATTTTGAAACTTGCGAGATTGACCAGAATTTGACCAAATTTCATGATTTTTCTAGCAATTTGCCTTTAACAAAACGACGTCATTTGGTATCTCAACATACGACGTCGTTTTAGTTACAGGGCGTTTTGTCCACGTAAGATTTTCCGTCGGCTACATCAGCAGCGATTTCCCCCAAATCAAGCACCGTTGACAATTGCGAAAATTGTCAAAGTCAATGATATTAGCTATTGATTTTTAAATATACGAGATTGACTAGAACTTGACCAAACTTCATGATTTTTATGGCAATTCACCCTTTTTAATATCCCAAATGCTCACTATCTAACAAAAATGTTGAGGTTTATTATTGATTAGTATTAATAAAGTTGCAATTTCATAATGTCAATGTAACACGACCCTTTAGTAATACTCATATGGGGAAATATGGTATATAATAGTTTGAGTTATATCAAACATTTCTATCTTCCATATAACCGGCAGTTGATGGCCAGTGTCTTAAAATAAAACAGGATTTAAATATACAACTATGTTACACAGTTTTGAACATTAAATCATCTATTATATATGTATATCTAGGTAAACTCAAGCTGAGAATAACTAGGTTGGACTACTTATCTTCATCCTTGTCAAGTTCAAGGCCCTCCGCTGCAAGAAGCTGTCCGATTATCCTTTTCTTTTCTTCTTCGGCTTTCCTACGATTTAGATCCCTTTTTTTCAGGATAAGTGTGTGTCTTCTTATAGTGTTGTTGAACTGCTCTATCGAAGCCCTCTCTTTCACCAGTATCTTCCTTTCTTCTTCCGGATCAATCTGAATATCCCATCAAACAACACAGTTTCTAAGCAACACCGATACTTTGGAAATTATTTTGGTTTAATATCAATGACAAGGCAATGCAGCGAATAAAACAAACCTTTGAACGAGCAAGACGGCGTGCACGGAGATTGAGTTCGAGTTGCTGTTGTTCGGCCCATGCTGCAATTGCCATATCGCCTCTTTGGTCAAATGCTTTTCGCTTCTTCAGAAGCCACTCCATCCATGCTTGAGATGCCTATAAAAATTCAGGTACATGAGGAAAATGGTAAGTGAAAAGGAAAACCTAAAACATGAGCTGCTAAAGAACTTGACTAGCTAGAATTTATGAAAAATCTCAACAGCGTGAATTTCATCTGACAGACTGATGCCATGAAATCATAGCAGTTGGTACACTAAATCATAGTATAATGCAGAAGGCTCTAGCACATTGGTAAATAAACAAAATGTGTGCTTATGAAAGCCCTGAAATTACACAAACCAACTGTCTCAGTCTGGTTCGTGACGCATCCTATACGAATACTAAAAAAAGTTCCGAGTTCTTTCAACTTAGAAACAACGCAATAGAGGGGAGGCAGAACATTTATAAGGAGGGCTGCCTTATCCTTTGTCTTTACTCTTTTAGTCCTCAGGTAATGGAAAGATGCACTTCTAGTGAGAAAATAAGTACCATAACTTATTGTCACACACTCACACACACACACATAAATAGGGTAGGGATCCAGTGAGAATTAGATTTTTTGTGAGAAATGAGAATGACAAATAAGCCCATAAAATCAACAAACAAAGACATAAAATCAATGAACACGAGATGAACGAATAAAATAAAATTTTCGTCCTAATGAGATTCAAATCAGAACCATTTTTTAATGCAAAACTAAGACCAATTTTTAGTCGTCGGATTTAGAGATCTAACGGCTTGTCACTGTGCCACGTTACAATAATAATATAATTATTATAAGCCTTAAGGACATTTAGGTAATTCATCAATTACTCGATTATGTTAAGTTACGGATTTTATGGAAATTGATTATGTTGCTCAAACGTGGGATATTTTCCAATTTTATTTTTTCCGCAATTTGCGTTATAATAAATATATATCCAATGCTATGATGATTTGCAATCAAGCTTATGATGATTTAAATTCAATGTTATGCTTAAATATATTTTCGAATTTGTAATGATTCCTTTTATTTTCAATGACAGTTGATACACACTTTCGCTCTCTTGAAATATCTCAAAAACTTTAAATATCATATAACTCTCTCGATTTAAATTATTTTTTCACAAATCATATATCAAATAATTTTATGAGGATTCTAACGAAATCATAATTGCATATCTGCACATGAAGAAATTTGTATGAAAAAATGAAATATATAAGTATTTAGGTGAACTTGTGTTATAATGAAGTAAATTCATTGTTATGATGATATAAATTCAATGCTATAACGACGTTTTTCAATATTACATTCAGCGAACTTGCGTTATAAATTTGAGTGGAGATATACTGCAATTATTATTCCATATTTTTAGGCAACTACCAAATTTAAAAACACAGAAGATATCATATATGACATTCTGCTGTAGTGATACACGTTTAGTTTAAATCATGATCATCCATTTTTAAATCCAATGGATTATATTTAGTTTTAGTTATGCACTAAATTTATAATCTGAACCTAGTACACCTCTATATATGTTTATGTATATATGTATATATGTAATATTATCATCATTTACAATGATTACCAGTAACAATAGCAACAAATTCTGATAACATGATTCAACCTAATTATAAAATTTATAAATAAACTGTTCAACATTTATACATTCTTATGCTTTTAAGCAACCTAATTTATTTTTTCAAAACAAAATTGACAAATATTTTTATATTTTAAATTTTAATCTGCTTCAGAAGTTGTATGGGATTAAGGGTTGGACTAAGAAAGCTCCTAACATAGAGAAGCAAGGAACTATAGCATTATGAAGATCCATTAACAGAACTTGAGAGTTAGAAGGGAAAATCAACAAATATTACCTTCACTGGATTCACACGATTGTCAGTGTCATATTGTCTCCGTTTCTCCTCATCGATAAGAAGTTCATATGCAGCCTGAATCTTTATGAACCGAGCCTCTGCTGTTTCATCTTCATCTAAGGTCCCTCTCCCATTGTAAACTACAACAGATGAAAAGTAGAGGTCATAGAATGATAAGTTTATCTTGAAGCAGATCATTGAAGAGCTGTGTGCCCAGCACTCAAGAACAATGTGAGAGGAGACAATCAAGGACTTCTTTTGGGAGGGGGGGGGGGGGGGTTAAAAGAACACTCCTGGTTCATTTTCCTTCAATTATCTGAAATCTACTTCACAATGAACCTGTTATCTGAAATTTAATTACTGAATCAAATTTCTTAAGATCTTTCTCTCTGATAGTCTGATCCATGCTCCTCAAGGAGCTTGTATCAATGACTTATGCAAAAAGCTTCAGAGCTAAGCAGAATTCTTCACTTCGTATTTGGTAGAACTATATATAAACCACAACATCAATATTAAAATTAAATCAATAAAACAGTAAATCTTAGCATTATACCACCCAATACAGAAAGGAGTATAAAACTGATGATGATCTTTTACCAGTTTATGATAAAGAACAACAGAATGTAACAAGCACATATTCGCTGGTGACTGGAGATAGGAGAAGAGCAGGATCAACGAAAACTACATCACATTGTCCACTATTCCGTCAAAGATACACCCACACAGCTAATTTAAGGTTGCCCAAACCAGAGCTTTGTATTTTTAAGTTCTGTTCTGGTGACACTTGCAGATTGAGAAGACACTACGTTTGAAATTTAATCAAATATTCATACTTGGAAAGGATTTATATTTAAGCCAGCAAGCCCACTGCCTGTCAACCCTTTATATTTAAATAAAAGGATTTAATTTTTTAACTGAGAGCAAGTCAAAATTTCTTATGTCTTCACATTTCATTAATCACAACGTAAGGTATAAAGAAAGAAGTAAAACAGAATAAGCTACTGCAGATAAGGGACAAACCATCAGGGTGATAGAACTTAGCCAAGCGTCTATACGCTACCTTTATCTGCTCTTCATTTGCATCTCTTTCCAATTCTGTGAGTGAAAATTGCAGATATTGTAGATCAATATATACGCATTAGATGAAATGGGTGCACAGTGAGAGCAGATGCATAATAAGCACTAAACTTGTGCAACCAAACAATAGAAGAAACATAGAAGCTAATATCTGTGCGCTGTGGCAACTTATCGACATAAGAAGATACTCGATAATCTATATTAAGTTGAAAAGGAAATCTTGGATGAAAG
Organism: Monilaria moniliformis; assembly: GCA_034509125.1. Lineage (NCBI taxonomy): Eukaryota > Viridiplantae > Streptophyta > Magnoliopsida > Caryophyllales > Aizoaceae > Monilaria > Monilaria moniliformis. The sequence continues at coordinate 15,727 of JAYDZE010275727.1, forward strand.
AAGTCTGCCTCCTCCCATGATTGATCTCTTTCATTTCACAGGAACTTCGTAATGAAACAGTTACTTTCTAAAATTTGCTCAAGAACTTCAACATTATCAACGTCAAGCCATACTATCTTTCGATGAGCATTAATTTTGTAAAAGAAATTTCCACAACACAATCCTCAACAAATTTCTCGCAATCAGTTACTCAATACTCGTAGTCGTAAAATAAAACACAAACAGAGCAAAATGAGAAAAGAAAAGAGGTTACCAAGAGTTTCATAGGGAGATTTGGAATCCGTCCAATTGGAAGCCTTGGTAGCAACCATTCTCCTCTGGCGATTCTGCCTCACCCGCGGTTCATACGCTCTCCGTTCCCCCAACCTATCGAACCAAACCGCGAAATAACGCGGCGGCGGCGGCGGACGTCCCAAGCTGCAATTGTGCTTTTCAACCGACAAAGCCCTACCCATCGATCTGTAGCAACACGCCATGGAAGCGAACACGGCGTGGGGCCTGCATATAGCCCTCAGATTGCTCATAGTCTCCAGCTAAGACCAGCTGATTTAGTCGGATTTTCACGTTTATATTTATAATTTTCGACAGAATTGTAGAAATGAATTGAGTAAATGGTGAAGACGTGAACGAAGGAATCTTGATTTGGAAAATTTAGATTGGCTGATGTTTTGTCTTGAATCTGAATCTTTCTCTGAGTTTCAGTGATTCACCGTTGGATTCTATAACTTTTTTTCTAATTTTCTCATTTTTAATGTTTTATACATTTATATTATGTGGATAGTTTCGCTCCTCTTCTTTTTTTTTTCTTTTTTTTTTTTAGATTTCGCTCTATGAGAAGCGAATTTAGTGTCGCAATTGATTAACTTGATATTAAAAGTGCAAAGACCTAAATAATTTATTTATTTTCAAATTTCTATATGTAGCATATGTCTGAATATAATACCGACTTAGATAGGAAGTGAAACCTATTAGTTGAAGAGTTGATTCTTATTTGTGTCTCAAACTTTTAAGTTTTTTATAAAGTGTCTTTAATTTTTGTTTTCTTTTTAAAAATTTTGAAGTTTTTGATAATTTTGATATATGTTCGCTTCACATATTCTGGTGATAGAATAATGACTCAACTTGCCAATTGCTTAGGTGGAACGTCGTTTTGAAAAAAAATTGAATCAAGTTTGAGCTTGGCGTGTTGTGTTCGGTGGTGGTTGTGACTGGAGGTTGTAGCCAAAGAGAAAGAGGATGGCGGGGGCAACTTGACCACTGTTGTTCGGCGTAAAAAAGGAGGAAGAAGAGGTGGCGATGGCAATAGTCTGTTTAATTACTGTTGTTAGCTGAAGCAAGACTGAGGAGGAGAGAGATGATGAATCTAACCCGCAGCGGCCCTGTGGTATGGTGGCACATAAAGAGAGAAGGATGGGGGGAGGGGGTTTGAAAGAGAGATGGTGACAGTGGCTACTTCAGCCATTGGGTCTGACCATACAGCGGTAGCTCACAGTGGCAGGATTGAGACGATTATTGCCGAAAACGAGAAAGAAAAAAAAGGATCAAGTGCTAAGGACTAATGTGCAATTTCGAAAATGTGAGGTGAATTTTTTTATATTTACAACACGATGCAAAACAACATCGTTTAGATCATAAGCCGGGAAAAAAAATCCAACTAAGCAGCCGACAAGATGAGTCATCATTTCGTCCCAGGAATATGTGAAGTGTGACACAAATCAAACTTTTCGAAAAAATTAGGAGTTTTTATAGATAATTCGGAAGTTGGGGACATTTTTCAGAAAACACTCAAAGTTGGGGATACAAATCAAGAATAACACTTATGTTGCGTTTTCCTTTGAGGTATAAAGAGTATTTTCTCCTTTTAAATTCATCTATTCTTTTCCATCTTTATTTATTCGCAATTTCGAGGTGAATTCTAACGTGACAAGTTAACCTAACTGGTAATCTCAAGGGAAGGCTAAGCAGGACTTTAACTTATATTACACACATAAAGTAATTAAATTCCTAAACATCCTAATCAAAAGGTTTGGGGTTTGTCATTTTTACCAACAATCTAGAACGAGAATGAAATAACATTATCTAGGCGATTAGTTAAAGCAGATAGCTAGATTTGAGCACATAAAAAAGCGATAAATCCAAGCTATAAAAAAATTAGACAAATAAACAAATAAATCTAAAGTTCTAAGCTAGAGTTGTAGACTTGTATATATAATTAAAAAGAGCAAGCAATTAAACCAACCATATGACACGATCAATTCTCAAACTCCAAATATATCAATGTAGACGACGAGAATTATGCGTTAAACAATATGAAGAAAAGCAATGAAATAGGGAAAGAAGAATAAGCTAGGAATTATAAGGACGGCAACTCCTGAATTCATTAACAAACTTAGTGTAGGAATTGGAAAAAAGAATCAAAAGAATTACAATAATTCAAACCACTCAAAAATGACATTGTCTAGATTCCAAGAGCTAAATGTATTCTATAATCTTATTGAAAAAAAATGCAAAGAATCAATGGAAAAGGGTGTGATTTGCGGCTGTGCTGTTACGGTCTGCTACGGTGTCGGCGGCCGAGGTCTTGGGAATAGGGCTCTTTTCTGTTGCTGAATCAAGTCCCTTAAAAAAAGGGCTGAATCCCCTTTTAATCACGACATATGGTGTTACAACCTGCTGCCGGGCGAGAGCCCAGCTGTGATGAGGAGCATGGGCGAGAGTTGGGGAAGCATGGGCGAGAGTTGGGGAGGCATGGGCGAGAGGCCGCTGGGCGAGCGCCTGAGGGGCGAGCGCAGGCGTTGGGCGCCCGCCTGGTGTGGTCGCACACTGGGACGCCGTGCATTGCAGGCCGGGCGTTGGAGCGTCGGGCAACGGGTGCGCAGAGAGCCGGGCGTCCGGGGACGGGCGCACCGAACATCATGCATCGATTACGACCTTTTTCGATAATTTTCTAATTATTTCTTACTGAACACCTTGCAACACCAAAAATATCCAATTTTATTCCGAACATTCCAAAACAAAAGATATAATGATGCAAAACAAAAGGACTTACGTACGCGAACAACCTCTTCATACTTAAACCTTTGTTTGTTCTTAAGCAAACACCAAACCAACAAGAAAAGGACAACAACATGCAAACTAGCCCCTGTCACGTCAGACACAAGAACCAATCATCCAGCATTTCCCACAATATGTTTCCCAACTAGAGCAATCCAATTAAATCACAGCAAGCTCCACATCTATATACACAAAAGCTATCAAATCATACCTGATTCCTACTAGTAAGATTTAACTAGAATAGTCGCATTATATGGTTGCAACTAGAAGAGGTAGAACTAAATACAAAACTAATCACTAAATATGGTTGCATCATACTACCTAATCGTGCAATCCAATAAAAGAGGAAAACAAAATAAAATAAACAAAATGTTGAGCTAGAAGAATCCATGGCGACAGCTCCGACCATGCAAAACCTTGAACAAGATGAGCGCCAACTCCTTTTGGATC